>JAIFZK010000007.1:15435000-15570000 GCA_027481765.1 Tenualosa thibaudeaui
AGGTCATCTGTGTATATGCAAAGCATTTCGGAAAACATGCAGTACTGTTCAACTGTAAATAATCAGCTGGGGATGTTTTGAGGAAATATCTATTAGTTAAGATTTTTACCTTATTCACCCATAACATTTCCCTTTTTATGCTTATACTAGGCATAAAAACACACAACATCTCTCCCTCTCTCTGTTTTATCCGTGACCATCTGGCTGTCAAGACGTCAATCAATATGAAGTTTTCTTAGTTACAGTATCTGCCTGACTTATTTAAAAAAGCAAACAAACAAAAGAGTTCCAGTCAAACATAAATCACAGTCAGTCTGTACAGAAACATAACTTTGAACTTATGTATGGTAATAATATATGTTGCTTATTATAGACATGAGAGCCCAATCTTCTCTCTACATCTGCTCCTAAGTGTAAATATTCTAGTCTTGCAACATCCACTGAATGCAGGTTACTGTACTGTTCTGTACTATTCTGTATTGTACTGTACTGTACTGTGCGATCATTAAATCAGCATATTATCCAGTGTCTACTCTAGTCCTATTTGCCTTATAGAATAAACATTTTGTATGTATATTCTCCACAACAGTCGTGTGGGCACCCTAAAGACATTTTATGAGTATGTTCAAATGAGTTTTATCTGGATTGGTGTTGGAAGGACAACAACATGAGGCTAAAACCCACATTCTTCAGCCCCAGTATGGATAAATACAATGGGGTTATTAATCTCTCTGGAGATATAGAGAAACATTTCTTGCTGATGGTTCGTGACTAACAGTGTAGGGAAAGTTACTTTGGAAATGTAATGTGTTACAATTCCAAGTAACAAGTATCTAAAATTGAGTAGTAATGTAATTATTTCAATTACTTTTACAAAGTAATGCAATTCATTATTTTTGGATTACTCTTCTACATTTTGGAAGAATTTTCTCAAATGTCAACCATTTTCAGTTTTTGAAACCTGGCAGGGTTAACTTTATACAGCATATACTGTACATTACTGATGCGAATTAAAACATGATAAGAGAACCAATTAGACATATCAGAATAGTATCAGACTTTCAGCTGTAAATGGGGGATGTGCACAAGACCAAACTAATATTATTAAACATATAGTTTATAATGTTTCTGCAGAAGCTATTCAGATGTAACTGAAATTATAATCCTGATTTTTTCTTGAAGTAACTAATTTAATTACACATTTTCTCAAAGTAAGACTTTTAAGACTTTTTGTTGTAATGAAATCACGTAATTTTGTTACATGTAACTCCTAACTCCCCAACACTGGTAACTAAACAGAACAGCTGTAGGACTGGACAGTCTTATAAGTAACTCAAGTGTCTGTGTAAAGAATAGTCTAGGTTTAACACAAATGTTTTCATTGTAAATCTTCCATCAACATGTAATATATAGTATAGGGTAGCATGTGAATGGCTCTTTTAGCACATAATTAAATAAAAGCAAATTACAGTAACAAAATATATCAAATAGAGTAAAATTGAAAAAAGAACACATGCATGCAAATACTACTATAATAATTAAGTGACTCAGAATTGACACTGACAGTGTCTTTTATTCTGCTAATTATCTCACCATTCCAATGCCATGCTTTGGCATTAAAGACCGCAGGTGAGACACCGCCTCAATATACTCTTTTGATTTCTAATGAACCGTTTATCTGACACGTCAGGCCATGTTTACCTCCGTGACAAAAACACAAAAGCAATCAGAGCGTAGATCTGCTTCTTAATCGTGAATCCCTCCTTGACAATTTTGCTACAAAATCTTTCACATTTCAAGGGGCTGCACTTGAATTCAACACAGACAGTTTAGGGAAAATGTATAACTCAAGTCAACTAACCTCATCAAAGATAAATAACCCTGTTGTGCTGATACATTTTGTTGCCCTATAGCATGAACTCATCTGATGGACAGACTGGTGTACTTAAGTGGGTGTTGGGGGGGACACTCATGCATACTGTGTAAGGTAAGTCATAATGGGGGGGATTTCTCCATAATTAGCTTAGCATGTGCTTATCAAAGTTTTGACCAATCAGCACATTTAAAACCATGTAAAACTCCCCAGTGGAGTTAACCAGTGTTTCCCCTTCTCATTGTTCTTGTGCTCCAATCCTGATCGTTCTTGTGTTCAGTGTCTCCTCTGTGATGTGTGATAACAGGCTTCACAATTGTCGCCACACCATGGTCTTGTTGTAAAAGTCTCCTGCAAATGTTAAGCAAGAGTTGAATAGCAAGTGGAGATGAAGGGTGAAATGCTAATGGATGATGACTGAAAGTGGTGGAGAGGGTAGAACAGGGCGTCAACACCAGGGTTGGGCACAGAAGAGGTGCAGATCAGATGTGTGTTGGGTGTAAGCTCTAGAGATGTGTAATGGAGGGAGTGAAGGAGCCCAACCTGCAGGGAAACTGGTTTTATTAAAAGCCTTACATTTTACATTACATTTAGGCATTTAGCAGATGCTCTTATCCAAAGCGACTTACAAAAGAGGATGACATTCAAGCTACAACACAATGAAAGAACTAACAAGGAGTGCATATTGCTAACATAGAAACTGCACTATTTAAAGTTGAAAGTGCAATAGTGTAATACAGTGCAGAGAAATTAAATTTTAAGTGCATTCTCAAAATTCACGCCAGGAGATATTCTTTGAAGAGCTGGGTCTTCACGAGTTTCTTGTAGGTGGAGAGGGTATCAGTTGATCTGGTAGCACTTGGGAGGTCATTCCACCAGCGTGGAACCAGATATGAGAAGAGTCTGGACTGACCTGCACAAGGTGTTGGCCGTGCTAGAAAACGTTCCTTAGAGGAGCGAAGAGGTTGTCGGGTGACATAGAGCTTCAGGAGAGTATTCAGGTAGATGGGAGCAGAGCCATCATTCACCCTGTAGGCCACCATAAGTGCCTTGAATTTAATGCGAGCAGCCAAGTGTAGCCAGTGAAGTTCAATTGGTTAAAGACCAGACGTGCAGCTGCATTCTGGATCATCTGTAGCGGTCTCACCGCACAGGTTGGTAGGCCTGATAGGAGGACATTGCAGTAGTCAAGACGAGAGATAACCAGGGTCTGTACCAGGAGCTGGGTTGCATGTTGGGTTAGGTACGGCCTGATCTTCCTTATGTTGAATAGGGAAAAACAGCACGACCGAGCCACAGAGGCAACGTTATCTGCAAAGGTCAGTTGGTCATCAATCATGACACCTAGGTTTCTTGCCTCTTTGTTGGGAGAAACAGACAGGGAGTCAATCTTGATACTGATCTCGTGATGTATGGCTTGTTTGGCTGGGAGGACCAGCAGTTCAGTTTTGGAGAGATTTAGTTGGAGGTGGTGTCCTTTCATCCATGCAGATATATCAGAGAGACAGTCCGAGATCCGTGTTGACACAGAGGAGTCGTCAGGCGGAAAGAACTGGGTATCATCAGCATAGCAGTGGTAAGAGAAGCCATGGGAGTGGATGATTGAGCCCAGCGTGGTGATGTACAGGGCGAAGAGAAGGGGCCCCAGCACAGATCCTTGGGTGACTCCCGTGGTGAGTTGGTGAAGTGCCGATGTCTGTCCTAGCTTATTCTATAACCTCTCAGCAACTGTCAGGCACAGACTGGACAAGACTTTAAAGTTGCGAAACAAAGGGGTTTTATTTCCAGAATAAATCAAACAAAACGAAACTCAGGTCAACGTCAGTTACCAATAACTGAGGACAAGAAATAACTCCAACGCTCAAAAGTATTCGGAAGAATCTAAACTCAAAGAGATGATACAAGTGTTCATACAACAAGCTAAAGTAAACGTCCAAACAGAGGATGTTACAATACCGAAACAGAGAGAGTCCAAGAACAAAGAGCGCAAGGTGCACAGACTTCACGGGAGACACTGAGTAACTCGGCTGACTCAGGATTAATCCTTGGGAGGAATGACAAGGCCAGACACCAGGGAATCAGGGAGACACACTTAAGTAACGTGGACACCAGGTGATACCAATCGATACACAGATGAGGGTGATCGTGCATCAGGAAGTGGCTGTGAATGGGGAAACGAGCTGTGAGTCTGTGAGTGAGGGGGCATGGTTGTGGCCAGGTGTATGTATGTACAGTGTACAGTGTATGTAGTATTTCTGTGGAAACTATATGAAGCATCTCAAAAAAGCAGAAACACAAACATACAAACATGAGATGTGAAATAAACACCTATGAACACATATCAGACTTTTACATGCACAAACACACACACACACACACACACACACACACACATACACACACATACACACATATTGCAAGTGTTAGAAGGAAGGGCTGGGAAGACTTCTGAGGAAGATTGATATAACTATCTTGAGGTAAACTGAAATGTTTCATGTTGATTTTCACTCTCACCTAAACCTCTCCCTCTTTCTCTGTCTTAACATCAATCCTCTATCTATCTCACACACTTTGGGATAAGGAGGTATTACAATAAAAAGTGCTCACTGAGTCTTCTTTACTGTGTTGCTTCCTGTGGTGTTTAACAACATGTAAGCTTCACATAGAGCATCATTTTCTTTATAAGAAAGCAAGGTGTCTGCAGTACGGTAATTTCTTGAATATAGGTTGCACCATAAAACCCAGGTTAGTATTTTATGCAAGCTTTAAAAATCCTGTCTGGCTGCATGTTTAAAGACACAGGGACACTCCTCTGCATAAAGTCTACACGAGTCTGAATTGACCCATATTGTACACAAAACAACAAACCTAAGCTCATCCTTAAGCATGCTTTTTGACCGATGTATTACTGTAGTGTCTGAACTAAAATAGCTTTACTGCATGGAGGACAAACTCATCAGTGAAGACTGTGCTGTCTCACTGCTAAAAGATAATATATTGACCACTAAATATATTGACCTCTAAAATATAGGCCCATGGTGGTTGTGTCCCTACCACAGTTGAGTGCTATGTGATAACTCATTATTTGTCATGATTCTGCTTTGTCCAACTCACCCACCCTGCACCACCAAGGATAAGTCTTATGGCTATTTTGTGTTATCCTGACTGTTCTATATAATGGATGGTGCAGTACGTGGTTGAACTGTATCGTATTTTAAAATGAACTGGTCAAAATAAAAAAAAATCAATCATAAATCAAATCAAACCTACGCCCTTGCTAATCCTCATGTCTAACACATCTCAGTTTCCACTGAAATGCATTACTGATGTTTATTAGACACACACCTTTTCCACATTTATAAAATAATACAGGTAAGATCTCACACTCCTACGCAAACCAGGCAGAGTCATCTACACCTGAGAGCAGAATAGGTCTGACTTTGTGACAATAGAGACAGGATGCTGTGGATCTGGCTCTTGGCAGTGAGAAACATTCAAGATAACATGAATGATACTTATAACACAATACTGTGGGAAACTCTGAAGCCACCCCGCTAGATTTGTCCCTCCGGCAATGGCCACTCATATCAAGCTTTAACTCTTTCTGGCATGTCATGGATTTGACCAATCACGAAATGCTAGGTGGTGTACTTTGAACAAAACCAGGATACTGTAGCGGGTTTCCGACAGTTGCTGAGAAAGATTCTAGTGCCTCATGTGAGATGGATGGTTTACCACCACAAAAATTGTTCGATGCTCTTTGTCGGTGCTAGTTATTCCTTGCCCTTGTTGTTCTTGGGTGCTCCTTGCTGTAAAGCAATGAGACAATACTATTGTAAGAGGCACTGCATAAATATAATTGAATCAAATTGAATTGAATTTAGAATTCTAACACCATGCTAAAATGCTGTAATTACTAACTGGAATACTAGCATTTAGCATGTAGGCTAAACAGGCACAGGCAACATTGTTCATATAAATCTTATCCCTAATACTAAAAGCAGGACATTGGCGAGGGATACTGAACTGCATGAAGAGTTGAGCATGCCTCAGGGGCATGTCAACTGAGAACTGCTTCTCAAACAGTAGTTGTGTAGGTAAACTTCCCTCCCAGTGCCTGAGAAACAACAGTAAGTTAAACTAGCAGCAACTTGTAGTTTTACCCCCAGCGAGAGAGGCCACACACAACAAATCCACTGGTGGGCCAACAATGAAACATCAAAAACCACACCCTACACTTCAACATTATGCACACACCTCTTGTGCTTTCTGGCTTCATGTCAACAAAAATGGTGAGAAATACTGTAGATATAGTCACTACTGTCACTACTGGCATTACAAAACATGCAGCTCAAATATAGTTCACATATAGCTCAAAACTTAAGAAAGATAATATTAGAAGCATAATATTTTTAGAGAATCATTCTCTCCTTTCTGTTGTGCCAGTCATATGGATGACACCTCATTCTGGAACAAATAATATTTTGTAATGTAATCTCCACTGAAATATGGCTTTTGTTTTGTGGATCTTGACAGAAAACAATTTCAAGCTATTATGAGGTGAGACTAATTTAAAAATCACAGAATTATCACACACACACACACACACACATATTGTCTCTCCTTCTGTCCTGTTTACACTGTCCTTTTCATTGAGCCAAGCACTTGCCTGGTTAGGAGCATTGAAACCTCAGACAACTGCATACTGATTTGGCCTTGTTTGTCTCTGTCCCAGGCTATGGTTATATAATAGTTAAGTGTTTACAATTTGTGCATACATGTACAAGTCTCCCTGTCTCAAAGGAGAGGAGGGATACAGAGGCAGTACTGGGAGGTGCATGGAGTGACACTTGAGGTAGAGAGAGTGGGGAAAGGTAAAGTATGTAGGTTTCAGGAATGGTCTGTTTACATAATTACAGTATTTAGGAAAAACACTGTTTTCATGAGTATCCATGTGTATGTGCATGTGTGTGTATGAGAGAGAGAGAGAGAGAGAGAGAGAGAGAAAGAGTGGATACCTTCAGACATGGGCAGGGACTCTCATTTTCATCATCTGGGAGTTGTCTTTGTCCACTATATAAACTCTCTGAGTCTTATCTTGAGCCTCAAACAGAGTTGAAACAGTTTCATCATTCATCAACAATTTCATCAGCATCACTGACAGATCATTATAACAACATTACTACATGGTGAGTTTATGAATATCTTTTGACTTTGGAAGTAATTTGTAGCTTAATACTCTCTGTTCTATTCTAATTCTTCTCTAATTCTAATAACTTCTCGAAATATTTCTTTTAGTAGGCTAACACCTAATGTAATAGCAAAGACTAGCTATATAATTTGTCACATATTGCTTGGTACAACTTGGTCCACACTATGGATGTGGCATGAAAACAACAGCAACAATAGTAATAATATTAAGAATAAGAATAAGAAAATTAATATTATTATTAGTAGAATTAGTATTACATGAGAACTGTAAATCCGCCGACAAAGTTTTCTCTAACCTGTGAAATGCCGCACACCGCTCACACCCTTCCGGTGTAGCTTTGGCATGCTGAGGTGAGCAGGTTGCTATGCGCAGCTAAAGGTAAACACACGCTTCTACGCGCTTCTCATGCGTCACACCCGTCTCAGACATATATGCCATTGGCTGAGAAACTCTCTGTCTCTTGCCCAACACCTCGCCAGGGGGAAAAGTTAGGATGATTCCAAGGGCCTGGCACTGATAGGGGGCCCTAGAAAACATTGTAATATTATAATATAATCAATGTTTGGGAGGCCCAAAATAATTTGCTGTCATAGGGCCCAAAATTTCTAGTGGCCCCGCTGAATGTGGCACATTTTATTCGAAGCACATAAGCTACAACGGACTGAGCACTGACTCAACTTGGGCTGCTGACATGGCAATTTAATTCTGTGGTCCAAGAATTAGATTACCAAACTGAACAGGGTGATCTAAATAAGCTAAAACCATAAAACGAAGTTTTGCACTTTGAACAGAGGAGAGAGCATTCACTAAGCAGAAAAGATAATCGGTCTCAGTATGGCTGTCTGAACAGCCATCTTAACAGTTGCATGTACTTCCTTGCTGGATGCCAGACAACGTTGTTGGATACTTAAAGAGCTATCACTAAAATGGTAGCGTGACTCTTGTGAATATGCAAAGTAAAGTAAAGCAACAGTATAACAGTGAGTGATAAGACTACCTGCATCAGGTAGCCTACTGAGTGAGTCACCCTGACTCCACCCGACTAGGACCCGCCCAGAAGAAACAGATCACACAGAAGCATACTGTCCCTGTCAGAGGGCGGCCAGTTGTGTCTGAAGTGGATTTGTCGAAAACTGAGCCGGGAAGCACTGTTGTCAGAGCGCAAAATAAAAAGCGCATCGATACTTCTACTGTTTTCTATTTCCGTTTGGAACAACACCGCCACTCCGTGCGGTAACGTTACTTGTAGATATGAGTACGAGCATAGCTTCTGATGGTGTCTTTCTGTCCGCGTTACAGCCAAACACACCTGTAAGTACTTACGCACTCCCCTCGGAGATCCATATTAGTCAAGGGAGTACACTTTCGGACGAAGCAGCGAAGGCTAGACGCGTCCAGCAACAAGTAGCGCTGCGGTTGGCAGAGAAGACATCTACTATTCCCCGACAAAACGGCTCAGTCTCGCAATACGCCACGTCAGGTGAGTGAGGTTTAGCTTAAGTTACCTGTTCACCTGTTCTCGTTTACTGCAACCGTAAACGACAGTATCATATGTGTGGTTTTGTTGTGGTTAAACATACACAATCCCAAACTTCATTTCAAACTTCAAAACGCGAGCAGGCGGAAACCCATTTCCAGATTCGGGCTGTGGAACAAGTTGCACGAGCACTTGTTACCGGTGCGTTGTCATCATGTTATGACAACTATTACCTGTTGTCAGGTATTGTCAACTATTAACTGTTTTTAGCTTTATGGACGGCACTGAAAGTTAAAATTTGATCTTTACTTGGGATCTTAAACACACATTCATATCAATAGGATGTGCACAATGATTAAACGACCTCTTGCTTGATGTATTGAAATTGTGTTGTGATGTGTGACTGTCAAAGGAGGGGTCCTCTAGACCTGGATTCTTTAAGGAGTTTCAGTGGGAGTTGTAAAATTGAACCTGAGTTTCATTTTTCACTTCCAAGCTGCAGGCCCAAACAAGTGTACCCTGACATACTCAGTGTTTGGCTGAGAAGAGGGTTAGATAGAGGGGTGACGTCTCAGATTGGGATAGAGTTACAAGATCGCTTAGTCAGATTACAAATGAAGGTCTTTGTCAGAGGCCGCCAGACTGGGTTGGCCCCGTAATCACCCTTCAGCTGAGTTTCCCTTGCTTTGGCACACACTCACACACACACACAGAGTTCTTGATGGCCATTAGTGGGTGTATCTTAGGACCCTTGGATCCTATAGAGATTGACTTTGGTCAGGTATTGAGGCTGTTGCTGTGTTGAGGTTCTTTTTTTTAAGCGAAGCCTTTGATCAAGCACTCATAAAATTACACATATATTGAATGTGTGCATTTGTGTGTGTGTGTGTGTGTGTGTGCGTGTGCTCTCTCTGAAGAACCTCTCTTGTCTAGTAGAACAAAGAAAAACCAGAATCAGACAAGAATCTTCCCTTCCCAAGTGCCCTCCCTTGTAACAACTGTTTAGACACATTCCCAGCATAATCATATTATTCTGCATCTTACTGAGTGCATAATTGTAACCTCTGTGTGAGGTATCAGCATACTGTTGATTCACACAGCGTGGCCTGTAATGGCTGCCAAGGCGTATTTGAATAGTGTGGCCGTGTTAGTGACCAGTGATCAGGGGAGTGTTAGTGTTACGTAATGCTAGGCGAAAGTCCATTTGAAAGCACATTGCAATCGATTTTATTTACTTGCATCGTGTGGCTAACCTTTGAGGTATTCCGCACTTGCTGTCTATTCACTACAGAGAATGTTTTGTGTGTGTGTGTGTGTGTGTGTGTGTGTGTGTGTGTGTGTGTGTGTGTTTGTGTGTTGATATGGGAGGGGAGAGGTGTAGACTCTTGCTTTCTGAAATAAAAGAAACAGCAATGCAGAACCGGTTAGTTGAGAACACTCCCCATGCCCCACCCTACTTTGCAGTATTGCACACACACACACACACACACACACCACCACCACCACCACCACCACCACACCAAACATGTACCTGAATCCTAAATTGAATTAATAGAAATGGTCAGGTGTATTTTATGTGGTAATATTTAGGTGGCAGAAGTCAAGATTCGGTTGTGTTGTGTTGTGTCTCCATGGACAGGGTTGGCAGAAAGTGCCTCAGATATTTGATTAAACAGAGTAATATTTTTAACTAGTTTTGTTCTCGTTGTTTTAAAATCATTGGATTTAAACACAGGCCTTAATACAATATTTCAAAGAAATAATAAGCATTTGTTGACCTTCATGTTATAGCACACTCACACAGACACATATAAACACACAAACATAACACACACACACACACACAAATAAACACATAGACATAAACAAACACAGGCATGTTTCTATCACAGATGTTTTGACCATGTGCATCTGTGGCCTGGTGTAGCCTGGAGGTGGAATTTTAGTAAACAGCAGCCCACTGAACAACCACCCTGGAACAGGGGCTATAAATCTCCCCCACCACAGTGGCAAGGAGAGAATTCCTAACACGAGCAGAGCACGTCTCTCACACCACCAGTATTCTGCTTCAGTCTTTCTGGCCACGTACACAACATTTGCCTACTTGCGTTGACTATGAATCGGCCTTTAGCCTGCTGGTGTTTGTGTTTGTCTGAATGCCAGCAGACAGACACCGTCACCATCATCTCTTTCCACATACTGCATGTCATTGTCTGAATTGGCTGTAGAGTGAGTGTTTGGATGATTGTTGTGACCTTCCACATACAAATGTTGACTGGGAGTATACAAATTGTATATGGGGATTTTTATGGTTCTTAGATTATTCTGTTATGGGGATAAAAGTCAGATATGTTTTTAATAGGGCTTTTTCATATGGGGGGTACAGAGTCTTTATTTCCACTGGATGTACTGGATGTCTATGAATGAGGGTTCTCTGTCTACCTGTGGTACAGCTAATCCGATCATGAACCTGACCCTTTTCTGTTGGTTTACAACTTGTTTGTTGGTTGGCCTTTTCAACAAGGTCTACTGCCACTTCATCTGACAGAGCTTCAGAACCCTCAGAGTCCCTCTGAGCCCTAAAAGGCACAAGAATCTCATAGGAAAAACAAGTTGTGATATCTCTGCAAATCAAAGGAATAAAATTCACATTACCAGTCATGTGCAGTTGTGAGTCTGAGATATGTCCAGGATTAAGGCCATGGCATGCATACACTCAGCGGCCTTCTAGTGAGCTCATAAAAATGCTCTCTCAGCTGCTTTGACAGACAGCACTGATTAGTAGCCATGGCGTTTGTGTGTGAAATGCATCTGGAGCTTGTGAAAGCCAGGTGGGAATGTGGGCAGGAACTCTGTGGTGCCCTGTCACCAGGACGTGTGAGCGGGCATCCTGCTGACCTCAACATTCCTTTGACATGGCTTATCACACTATCACATGAAGAGACTACTTTGTAGCTCAATCCCCTCCCTCCTTTCGCAGCTCTTGCTCACACACACACACACACACACACACACAGACACACACACACACACGCATCTTTCCACCCCTTTATGTTTCTGTCTGACACAGTTTCAGTTGCGCTGAGTTTTGCAGTGTATGCAGTGTCAACTTTGCTGCATTCCACTGGTTGAAGCATCAACATCAATACTTTCAGTGTCCTGAGTAATGTCACTCAGGATCCCCTATATCTCCATATATTACTCATACAAAAGAGTGTTTGTGTAAAAAATACACTGTGTTTAATATACCTTTTTACCTTTTATTACACCATAATGATAGACTTAGCAGGGCACTCTTTTGATGTCCCATGTAATGGCCTGTGTGAAGACGTATCAGTTCATTCTAAAGGAGATCTGTACACACACACACACATGCATTCCCAGGATAACTTAATTTAGTGATAGAATGTCAAACGGGCAATTCTAAAAAGAAACCTGTGTACCAGTGTAATGTCTTACTGTACATATACTTGATATGCTCTCTGTATGTGTGTGTGTGTGTGTGTGTGTGTGTGTGTGTGTGTGTGTGTGTGTCTGTGTGCATGCGTGTGATAGACTACAGTGGTCAGACTTCACAGATGAAATACCAGACAGTGGGCCCTGGGTTCAGCTCCCGCTCATACGCCTACAGTAGCGGCAGAGAAGGAGGAGGAAGTGGAGGCGTGGTAAGAGCACAGATCCCATCCCATCTCATCTCATATCCCAGGAACAGGGAAATGTCCAAAATAATATTATCACTCTCACTACCCCTATCTCTAGTCTGTATGTAGAGCAATGGGATCCTATTTGGAGACCTCAGTATACATGCACTGAGATATTTAAAGCATATGTGTAGATTTTCCCTCTTCATTTCAAAGACTTTATTTTAAAAATGTTATGATGTTATGTGATCCAATCAGATATATTTTGGATAAACTGATTTGATGTTATGTTGTTTTTAAATTGATATGGAAAGATATTTTTCATGTTTCATAGAACTCTTCTGCTTAGTCTTCATGGGGCCAATATTTTTTTTACCGAAGGCAACTTTTAGTGACGGTAACCAGTGCACAAATATCATTTTCCACAGTGTTGCGGTATTTCAGGCACACTGTCAAATAATCATCCCCTGATTTGACAAATAACTGGTATATAATAGTATCCAATGGTGACTAGCTTTTACCCACCAAGAACCTAGTGAGTCACTCGACTCATGGCTTCATAAGTGAGAGATTTCACATCAGTGCTCTAGTCGTTTCCATGGAGACAGAAAATAAAAACAGTTATTAACTTAGAATTTTACTCTCTGTGGATATAATGACAGAAGTAATGGATAACTGAATGATAAAAATCTTGAGTAAGATTTATGACATTGTAATCTGCAGCCTCAAAGTAATAAAGTAATACAAACATACATACTGTATCTGAAGTTAAGCTCTTTCTAATGAAAACATTATCAATGTTTCTTATAATTATTTGTTTTCCTCCCCTTGGTATTTTTTTTGTTTTGTTTTTATTATCTAAATATTATGGATTCCATATTTATTTATATCTATATACAGTTCCTGTCATTACTAAAATAACCCTTGGTGCTGAGATGGACATTCCTGCTGTGTAACACACAACTCTCCTGCTCTATGTCCACAGAGTTCAGCCCTGGCTCAATACGCCGCCAGCAGAGGCTACTCCTCCGTTTCGGCTGTGGACGGTGGAAACCGCATGAAGATCAGCATGGGAGGAGGTGCCGGTGGAGGGGGCCGGGGCAACAGCATGAATTACTATGACGACATGCGTCTGGGCGGTGGAGTGGACATGTACGGTGGTGGCAGAGGTGGTGGGTACCAAACCATCAGTGGCTACCAGACGTCGAGTGGTTACCAAGGTGGCGGTGGCGGTGCCATCGGTGGTGGAGGCACTTACCAAGTGATCAGTGGTGGAGGTGGTGGAGGTTTCCAGAATAGCGGCTATCAGCAGCAGGTGACTATGTCACGCACCATGAGCCGGGCTGCACCGCCACCCGACGTGGACGCCGTGTCGTTGCGCTCCATGCGCATCCAGCCCAATCCCACAGCGTCGTGGATGATCCAGGACGACAGCGACGGCAGCCTCAAGTCTGAGCAACAGCATCCCTTCTATGCCAGCAACGGCATCTCACAGGCCGCCAGCTCCTCAGCCACCCAGTTCAGGACCGCCACACTGCCCCCCATGAGGCGCTCCCTGAGTGGGACGCTGGCACGCTCTGGTGGTGGTGGGATGACGGAGGAGACCATGGAGCGCCAGTACTCCTTCAAGGGACCAGCGTACCGCACCATTAACCGAATCAACCACCGCAACAACCGCATGAGCATGGGTTCCACCAGCGGTGGCTCCGTCTTTGGAGGAGGAGGAGGAGGAAGTGGCTTCATCATGTCTGGTTCTCAGGGCAACTTCGGGGGTCGTATCAGCAGGGCCATGTCCACCAAGAGCATGCAGAGTGTGGGAAAAGGCCTGGATGTGTTTGACGGGGAGATGACTGGCAGCATGAGCAACCTGACAAGGTGGGGACAAGGCCACGTGCTTGAAAATTTACATGAAAAACACAAACATGTCTACACACACAAATACAGGGTTCACGCATGCAAAACATGTACTAGTAAGGTATGATGCATGCACACACACATACACACACTAAGTTTTAATTTGCTAACTAGCAGCGAAACAAGATAAAAACTTCAGGAAGAATCACAAATGGTCAAATTAACTAACACACACACTCGATTATGGTTGTTGGAAGAGGAGAAAAGCTGTCTTGCCTGAACAAGTAATGTAGTTAGGCTCTCGTTGAGATACTTGAGTTATTTTTGTTGGCATTGTGATCTTTCTGATGTTGTATCTGTAATGTGTGTATGTCTGTGTATGTGATCAGTGTGTATGCAGATGTGTGTGTTTACAAGTGAAAGGGGTCAGAAAGTGGCAGGACTAGTTTGGGTGTGTCTGCATCACACTCTTTTCACATCAGAGGACAAGTGTCAGAGACTAAAGTGTTGAGAGACAGAGAGAGCTACAGCGCTTAGTCACACACACACACACACACACACACAGAGAGAGAGAGAGAGAGAAAGATATCCACTTAGAGCTCTCAAGTATGTCAACATAGTACAATGTCTAGAGCACACACCCTACGTCTACAGTATGTCTGCAGACACACACACACACACACACACACACACACACACACACACACACACACACACACACACAGAAAGAGAGATCTGGAAATCCACACAGAGACTTGAGACATCCACTTAGAGCTCTCAAATATGTCAACATAGTATAATGTCTAGAGCACACACCCACACACACACACAAACAAGATAAAGTAAACCAAGTGTATGATTAACTTGACATTATAGATATTTTATATAGTAAATAGAATATAGAATAATTATTTACAAAGAATGTAGCATAAAGGCAACAGGATTCAAATGAGAATTACATACTCTCTCTCTCTCTCTCTCTCTCTCTCTCTCTCTCAAACCAAAACAGAATCAGCACTCTGGACATGCCCACTGCCATCAGCTACCTGGAAACTGAGGATTCTGCCTTGCAGATGCTGGGTGCTGCCTATATTCAGCATGAATGCTACCACAACAATGAGTCCAAAACACTGGTAAATGCCTGCTGATTCTACACTGTGTTACATGATCATGATTACATGTTTAACATGACAAGGTTAACACTCAGTTTAAAGGTTGTGGTT
The DNA here is from genome assembly GCA_027481765.1 of Tenualosa thibaudeaui. Classification (NCBI taxonomy): domain Eukaryota; kingdom Metazoa; phylum Chordata; class Actinopteri; order Clupeiformes; family Clupeidae; genus Tenualosa; species Tenualosa thibaudeaui. The sequence continues at coordinate 15,450,281 of JAIFZK010000007.1, forward strand.
CCTTTTTCTGTGTACCTTTACTTCCCATGCTGACATTGGATCCCACTACAGAACAAAAGACAGTCCAAAATTGTGAGGGGACAACAGATATGTTTTTTAACTTGTTGATTAGTTATTACTCTATTTTTCTCTACATAGTGTTCTAGTGGTATCAGATCTGACCAAACCTTTGTTTTTCCAGTGTTGACCCTAAAAGTTTGAAAAGCAGCATGATAAATACGCCATATATTTTCAGTCTGACACTTTGAAACCCTTTGAAACTTAGTCAACAGAACCAGTGTTCCCATATCGCCTGTGCTATGAAGTTGGCAAAGCCCTGTTACCGACAAGAGAGAGAGCGAATAGAGGCAGAAAGGAGAAGAAGAAACCCCTGTTACCGACAGGAGAGAGAGAGTGTGTGAATAGAGGCAGAGGAGAAGAAAAAGTAAAAAGACAAAGACATAAATTCAGGGCATTTACTGCATAGCAGGCCGTGACTTGCCCTGGAGTGGAGAAAACTGTATAGTTTAACACAAGTTAAAGTTCAAGTACAACTTCTCCTATGTGCATCATTCATGCAAAATTCTCCTATGTGCATCATTTTCCTAAAAGGTTTTAGGTCCACAGCAGAGCATTCTTTAGGGCCCTGTAGTTTCAAATGAGATGCTATTGCTAATTAGTTTCTGGTTTGTTTGTGGTTTGTTAGTCTCTGGTTGTTCTGTTCTGGTTTGTTAGTCTCAGTTGAAATCCCTCCAGTCTTGGCTGTCGCTTGTGGCTACAGTGGTAGGTAGGCTTGTTTGTCACTTAGGAATGGAGATGGAGAGTTGTTGCCTGAAGTGCAAGATCATGTTAACCTGTTTCAAAGGTATCCTGAGAATGTTTGTAATTTAGGCTTCCACGCCATGGGCAGTTTTAAGTTTGGTCAGAGGGTGGACATTTGTCCATGAACCTGTCAAGAAGGTTATGCAGCTGCACCTGAAGTGAAAACAACATTGTTTGTCATAAATTCCCACTGACAATTCATCTCCATCTCTCTCCTTGTTTCTTTGTCTTGTTTTTCTTTTTCCGTGTGCTATTGGTCTCTGTGTCTGTTTCTTTCTTTCCTTCTATTTCTTTCTTTCTTTCTTTCTTTCTTTCTTTCTTTCTTTCCCTTTTTTCCTTTGTTTCTTTGTGTTTCTCTGCCTATCCATCTGTCTGTTTGTCTACTTCTCTACCTGTCTGTGTGTCTGTCCTGTCTCTCAGGTGAACCAGATGAAGGGTATACCCCTGCTGGTGAACCTGTTCAACAGCGAGAGTGACGAGGTGCAGCGCTACGCCACGGGAGCTGCACGCAACCTCATCTACGAGAACATGCCCAACAAGGTGGCGCTGATCGAGGCTGGGGGCATACCGCAGCTTAGCATGGCCCTCAGACATCCCGACGATGAGCTCCGCAAAAACATCACAGGTAAGAACAAACATGACTCTGCTCCCTTGAACTTCCCACAGAGCACATTGGTTCCCATCATTACAGGATCTGCTCCAGGAACTTGGCTTGTGGGTGGGAAAGGGAGGCAGAGACAGACAGATACCCATGTAATCCTCTAGGGCGTGTGCATTTAATGATTGATCACATTTCCAGCTACTTTCTGAGGGTGCACCTTAGAGAAAAATGTATGTCAGTAGAAAGAATTATATGGTTATATGAGTGTCTGCTTACTAGGTGTGTTTTATGGCAGTGCTGTCTCAACTTGCACTTTGGAAAGTCTTGCCACCTTTATCCTTCACGAGGCACACCCATTGACATGTGTCAATGCCAAACATAAATGACAAACTTTCTTATTGTTGCGTAATGAATGCTTCCATTTTGCCTTGTGTCACATGGACAGGGGGTTAGTTGAATTGCAGAGGCATATTAAAACAAACAGCCATTGGAGCATTGTGACCGTAAATTGGAAAAATCGCATTTCAGCATGCCGAGGCCAGCCACAAGCCACTCTAAAGAACCTTCTTAACGATTATATATCAATGAAGAAATATGCCTAATTAAAAAATCACATTCACTCAGAAAGTTATCTGTTTGAGCACACTCTGTTGTTTGTGTTCTAATGCAGTGGTTTTGTGGCCGCTATTAATTATTTCGGGATAGAGACAACCAAGCATTGCAGTGATGTCTCAGTAATGCCTCTAGGGATTTTTAGAATTCTTTTTTTGTTGTGATCCATGCTGTTTTGATGCATTGAGAAATCTACCTTGATCCAGCATGGCATACAAAGTCTAATCTACTCTAATCTGTTGGATGAATGGGTATGCAAAATTGCTAAAGTGTAAGAAAGGGAGGGATTTACTCGTTTGTGGCGCCATTAATCTGCTTGAAATTGTTGCTATTTTAAGTTCAGCAATGCAAATATTCCCAGTCTAAGTCTTTATCTTCTGTCTTTCATGGTTCATGTGTGTGAATTGTGCATTGGAGCTGTAGGCCTAAACGCGCTCCAGATGCTGTTGTAATAATAGGAGTGTGTGTCTGTGTAAATCACTGCAGATTGAGAGGAGTGTTTGAGGACTAGGTGTTCATGTGTGAACTCTGCTCTTGAAAGAACCTCTGCATATTCTGATCCTCTGTGTGTGTGTGTGTGTGTGTGTGTGTGTGTGTGTGTGTGTGTGTGTGTGTGTGTGTGCGTGCGCACATGTGTGATTTGTGTGTGTGTGTGTATTAGGTATTTTGTGGAACCTTTCCTCTAAGGACAACCTGAAGGAGAAGTTGGCCAAAGAGACTCTGCCTGAGCTGACATCTCAGATTCTGGTGCCTCTGTCAGGAATGGGCAACGAACAGTTCATTGAGCAGAACGCCTCTGAGAAGGAAATTTTCTTCAACACCACAGGCTGCCTTAGGTACTGGAAACACACACACACACCCACACACATACAGACACAGTAAGGTAACCCCCACATGTATCATATACACTCACACACACAAACACAAATACTTGGTAAGGTACCTCCATATATTAATGCATCACACAAATACACATACACACAGACACTTGATGAGGTACCCTCATGTATCTCACACACATACACATACACACACACACACACACACACACACACACACTCACACACTGTATCTAATGGTGTTGTCCTGTAATCATCAGGAACCTAAGCTCAGTGAATGAGAAGACCAGACAACAGATGAGGGAGACCAAAGATCTGGTGGACTCACTGGTCCATTACATTAACAGCACACTGGAGGACAGCAGGGTGGAAGAGAAGGTGTGTGTGTGTGTGTGTGTGTGTGTGTGTGTGTGTGTGTGTGTGTGTGTGTGTGTGAGAAAGTATGTGTGTTTGTATACCCATTGAGCACCTGTAGAAACACTATTATATCTTAACACCTCCATTTTGTAAAATACTGTGTGTGTGAGAGAGAGAAAGAGAGAGAGAGAGAGAGAGAGAGTGTGTGTGTGTGTGTGTGTATATTTGTTTCTGAGGCTCATGCTGAACCCCTATGACCATCTTTCTCCATCTATCTGTCTATTTTCCTTTCTATCTGTCCATCTTTTCATCTCCCCCTCTGTCACAGGGTGTGGAGAATGCCATGTGTGTGCTCAGGAACCTTTCCTACCAGCTATACAGTGAGATACCCCCATCTGCCTTGATGAAGCTGGAGGGACCCTCCAGAGGGCAGGAGATCTCTAAGGCCGAGGCCATGGGCTGTTACACCCCCCAGAGCAGGAAGGCTAAAAAGGTAAGTGGGAACCCAAGTCATGTTACTCTGCATGTATACTGTACATTAGATACTGCTCAAATGTCTTTGAGAGCCCAGCTTTCCTTGAAATCTCATGGGCTGTATATTTCTATTCAAAGGTCTTAGGTGAAAAACAAAGCCCAAGTTAACATTTCACAGGATGTATGCTACCACTCAAGATTGTTTGTGGGTGTTTGTGTGTGTGTGTTTTCTAAAAACTTACCCCTTACCCTCTTCACTTTGTTCCCACCTCAGAGGCAGAATCACAATCTGATGACCTTCACAGAGGTGGCCAAAGTGCCCAAGGGCATTGAGTGGCTGTGGCATCCGGACGTGGTGGGGCTTTATAAGAATGTTCTTCTGCGCTGTGAGATCAACACCACCTCACGTGAGGCTGCTGCCGGTGCCCTGCAAAACATCACTGCTGGTGACAAACGGGTAAGGACAAATACACAATGTCTGTGTGTGTGTGTGTGTGTGCGTGTGTGTGTGGGTGGGTGTGCCTGTGTGTCTGACAAAATACACCCTCAAGAGATATGTTGGATCTGGATGACACTCTCTGTGACATACTTGTTACCTTTGGTGGTTGCAGGTTATAGTGAGAACTGACAAGTTTGTGCAAGATTGATGTTTGTGGCATTAACAAAAGACTCTGGCACTGTAGGCACTGGCACTGTAATGATTCACCTCTCTCTGTCTCTCTCTTTCTCTCTCTCTCTCTCTCTCTCTCTCTCTCACACACACACACACACACACACACACACATAGTGGGCGTCTGTATTGAGCCAAGTTGCTCTGGAGCGTGAGAGGATATTGCCGGTGCTTCTCGATCACCTACGAACTTCCAATGATTTGGAGCTGCGTTCCCTCACTGGCTTCATCAGGAACCTGTCCCGCCACGCACATGACAAGAATGATATGTGTAAGCACTTGGCAGATTTTGTTTATAGACTTTTATCCAAACTGACGTAAAATATAAAACATACTATATTAAATGAAAGCATTTGGCTAAAAATGTACAATGCTTCCTTTACTAAGGCGAGAACAGAATACTTGAAAATTTGCAAATAAATAAAATGAACTACAGTAATTCAAGGCTTGTATTTGTATATATATATATAGTGTGTGTGTGTACTGTACATATGGTAGTGTTTCCTCTGAGCTGTAGTAAAATACACTCATTTGTAGTGTAATTTATATAGTACCCTGCAGTATAGTATAAAAAGCAAATATTTTAGTGCATAAGACTGTAGAATGTTTGGAAAAAAAGTATATAAATGTTCACTGACTTTTCCCCTTATGTTCATTTCAGCTGCAAAGTTAGTCAACCACTTGGTGCCTAAGCTTCCCGCTGATGGGCAGCAAACAGAGCCTTCCAGTGATGTAGTGGTCAACATCTGTGGGACACTCAACAACCTGGTAATCAGCAGCGAGACCGCTGCCAGGGACATCGCCTACTTTGACGGCCTACCAAAACTGATTGGCATCAAGACAACTCATGACCAGAGGTCAGTACAGGCATTTGGTCGGGCATCACAAGTTTGTAGCTCCCTGCATGGGAAGTGCAGACGGATCACTGGGCTGTGCCCTGCTATGAGTACACAGCAGGGAGCCAAGTGTGCTACCAACACTTTTTTTTTACGCTCTGTGTCAAATGCTTTTCTTTCACTGGTTAAAAGCATGTGTCTTCCTAAAATATAATAATGCACTTATTCACATTTTGACTTGTTTGTGAGGCAGATACTTCTCACAAAGCTCACATATGCTTCTACGCCTGTTAGGGCGAGTATCATGATGGTGGCATAGTGGTTAAGGAACCTGGCTAGCATGCAAGTAGCCTGAAAAGTGGCCACCTGCCACCGGTGTGCTGCTGAGCAAGGCACTTAACCCTAAGTTGCTCTAGGGGAGACTGTCCCTGAACAATTGATAATTGACAAAAAATGTAAGTCGCTTTGGAAAGAAGCTAAATGCATAAATGTAAATGATGATGTGATTTGAAGCTGACGCTTATGTTCTCTTTTGCACTTCAAGCATTTGGCTGTAAAAACTGTGATGTAAGGGTACCACTGCCATGTTTTGAATTGTCTGCACATGTAGAACGATCAGTTGGATTTGAATATGAGTGAGATTTGTATGTAATTATAATTTTTGGTCTTTCAGTTCTGGCAAACAGAAAGCAGCCAAAGCCGCCGCAACCGTCCTCTGCAACATGTTCCAGTACAAGAAACTACACAAGGAGTACAAAAAGGTGAGAATAGCAGAATGAGAGGAACCTGCAGTAGAGAGAGAGAGAGAAAGAGAGAAAAAAAGAGAGAAAGAGAGAAAAAAAAATCTCCCTGTTCTTCTTCATGCAGTTTCAAACACACAGACATTTCTGTTTGCCCAATAATATGTTTTTATTACTACTGATAATACTTAAACAGTTTTGTGGCTTCTGAGTTAGTGATTTTCTACCACTATATTTCCTCCAGATTAATGTGTGGGTAGTCTGTTTAAGGGCTCACAAGCCTGAGTATATTGCAGCCTCTGCATGTCTTCTTGTGTGATTGCTGAGTATAAAGCATGAGACTACTGCCTCCACCTTACCTTTAGGCTGTTTTTCAACTGACATGTGTGTTCAATACACACACATGCATTTCAACACACACCCATACACACACACACACACACACACACACACACAAGCAAGGCTGGGCAGGGTGGAGCAGGGTTGGGCAGGTTTCTCTGTGTTGTTGCTTAAACAGGTGTGGGCACGGCCCAATCTTCAGGCGAGGCAACACACATCACACATCACAGACTGACAATTTCCTGTCAAACATGTCTCAACACAGAATTCTGCTATGGCATCCACTCACACCCAGATTTTAAAGACAAACACGTAATGCTCTGTGGGTGTCACCCAGCCTGTTCAATGTGAAGGTCACCTCAGTATATCAGGCACATCTATCTATCTATCTATGTACTCTCTCTCTCTCTCTTGCTTACATAATCACTCACTCAATTCAATTCCAGTATGCTTTATTGGCATGACATCATATGTTGCATTGCCAGAGCATTCACAGAGATGATAATAATAAAAAAGAAATTATATACATACTTTCATAAATTGTGCTCTCTCTCTCTCTCTGTCTGTCTGTCTCTCTCTCTCTCTCTAAAGCACATGATCTCTCACTGTTTATTAAAATCCACCCATGCATTTGTGTGTCATCCACTCATTCTGTGTGCAGAGTCCATAGCTGTGATTATATGAGTCAATTGCAAGGTGTGTATCATGGCCTGCTCATGGACGTTGTCTTTGCTTTTACAGAAAGGATATGAAAGACAGGATTTTGCTGACCTGACCATCTGAAGCATCTACACAGCACTATGACACTGCTCACAATGAAGATATATGGACAACTATGAGAGTTTATTTTTGGGGGTGGAGCTCACTGTCTTCAACACTGTCTTTTGATATGGGAATGCACATCCCAGCGCCATCATGTCTATGCGATATCAACCAAAGAACTATGGGGACAGTCATTCATCATCCACAGAGAAGAAGCCCCTTCAAACTCCATCTCATCCTTATCTCCATCATCTCCACAAGGGACATGAAAATGTATCTGTGCACAGTCTACCGAGTCTGGCAGCCACCTTCATGTATAGTATTTGACAGGGACTTTCTATAGCTCCACACTTTAATTGTAGAAAAGATTACCCATTTATGGGACTTCTGTACATAGATTCTATTCAAATAAATAGAATAATTTTGTTTTTTTTGTTTTTTTTTTTACCTTCGTCTTCATGTCAAATAATAGATATTAGCCTAAATCACATGGTGATTTCTGGTACTTTTTTGTAAATGCACCAAAGATGCAAAAGAGACAGAACCAATAGGTAATAATGAGGTAATTATGAAAGTGAAAGGTGAATTGTCACCTTATCAAAACCTTTGGAGACAACGACAACAGGTTAACAAGCCTCAGGTCTCAGCACCAGTCAGATTTCCAGCCTTTCGGTCCAAATTTGTTTACCTCCAGCTCTGTTATTTAGTATTTTATTTTCTCTGTGAAAGATTTATGTTTTGTATCTCTTTGTGCACTAAAACTTCTCTTCCACAAATTCATATTAACTCACATCATCCTATTTTGTGGTGTTCAACATGGTGTCTTATTGCTTTAATTTGCGTTTTTTGTTTGTTTGATTATGTTGTGATAAAAGACTGTAATGTCTGTCTGCAATGCTACAGAACTGACTTAAAGTGAGGTGCTCCTCATTTTATAATAGTTTTAGAATTATATAATGTTTTTTATTAATTGCAGCAATAAATCATGCTCATATCTATGGTGAAGTTTGCCACTGTTAGCCAAAGGACAATGGCTTACATTATGTTAAATATATGAACATGGATTCTGCACATCCAGTCTTCAGGTATTAGCAGAATGTTACATTGATATCTGTATAACCATGAGTTTATGCAACTAAGAATGAGATTTAATAGATTTTTAAAATTTTTTAACATGCACATTGCATTCATGCATGTTACATGAAATCATAGTTATTTTTTCATAGTCCTCTCTCCATATATGATTTTGAGAAAACAATGCCAGCATTGTGATTTTTAGATATGGGTATAGGTATTAGATTTTATATGTTTGTCATGTATTTTGTAACTGATATATAAAGACAGAAATTCTTCTCATTAGTCATGAATGTATTGTGCAGGTTTGTCATGAATTTGATTGAATAGTTCCAAACTGTATTTATTTGCATAAATTTTATATTTATTTGCATACATTTGAATGTCAAATTTCTAGCTTTGGTTTTGAGTGTCTGAAGCTTCTAAATTGCAAAAAAAGGGAATGTCAACTAGTTCGTATGAGAGCAGTCACACTACCCTGCCTCAACATCTTGCAGGAGACCTTTTGTTCATTCGACCATTCACCATTTATTCAGTCATGTTTAGGAAAGAAAGTTAACAGGTTCGAATACCACATGTAAAAATACCAAGAATACTTTGCAAAGATGTGGTACATTTACTGTCCTGAGGTCTAATTAGGCTTCAGTGGCTTTTGGGATTTCTCACGGCTATCTTACAGAAAAGGAAGTCAGCATCTCTTTTCAAGTCTGTAACTTTAAAATCTGTTGCCTTAAGCATACCTGCACATGTAAAAATGCTTTAATGATGCAATTCTAAAGTCCAAATAAAAAAAAGAAAAAAAGTGGATGAAGAACGGCTGTCCTGAAGTTTACTTACATTTACATTTAGGCATTTAGCAGACGCTTTTATCCAAGGCAACTTACAAAAGAAGATAACATTCAGTTGATCTGGTAGCACTTGGGAGGTCATTCCACCAGCGCAGAACCAGATATGAGAGGAGTCTTGATTGACCTGCACAAGGTGTTGGCGGTCGTCGGTGACATAGGGCTTCAGGAGAGAATTCAGGTAGATGGGAGCAGAGCCATCATTCACCCTGTAGGTCACCATAAGTGCCTTGAATTTAATGTGAGCAGCCAAGGGTAACCAGTGAAGTTCAATGAACAGAGGTGTGACGTGTACCCTTTTTGGCTGGTTAAAGACCAGACGTGCAGCTGCATTCTGGATCATCTGTAGCGGTCTCACCACACAGGCTGGTAGTCCTGACAGGAGGACATTGCAGTAGTCAAGCCGAGAGATAACCAGGGTCTGTACCAGGAGCTGGGTTGCATGTTGGGTTCGGTACGGCCTGATCTTCCTTATGTTGAATAGGGAAAAACGGCACGACCGAGCCACAGAGGCAACGTGATCTGCAAAGGTCAGTTGGTCATCAATCATGACATCTAGGTTTCTTGCCACTAGGGTGGGAGAAACAGACAGGGCGTCGATCTTGATTCTGATCTCGTGATGTATGGCTTGTTTGGCTGGGAGGACCAGCAGTTCAGTTTTGGAGAGATTTAGTTGGAGGTGGTGTCCTTTCATCCATGCAGATATATCAGAGAGACAGTCTGAGATCCGTGTTGACACCGTGGGGTCTTCAGGCGGAAAGGACAGATAGAGCTGGGTATCATCAGCATAGCAGTGGTACGAGAAGCCATGGGAGTGGATAATTGAGCCCAGCGAGGTGATGTACAGGGCGAAGAGAAGGGGCCCCAGCACAGATCCTTGGGGTACTGCTGTGATGAGTTGGTGAAGTGTCGATGTCTGTCCTAGCCATGAGACATTGAACGAGCGTTCAGTAAGATAGGACTTGAACCAGGAGTGCGTTGTGCCATCAATACCCATGTTGGTCAGCTTGTCCAGTAGGATGCGGTGGCTGACCGTGTCAAATGCTGCTGATAGGTCCAGCAGGATGAGTACTGAGAATTGACCTGCCGCTCTGGCCTCTTTCAGTGCTTCCGTCACAGACAGAAGTGCCGTTTCAGTGGAGTGGCCACTTCTGAAACCAGATTGGTTGGAGTCGAGGAGGCAGTTCCGGGTAAGAAATCCTGTGACCTGTTTAAAGACGGCTCGTTCAATGGCTTTGGAAAGGAAGGGAAGAAGAGAAACGGGCTGGTAGTTCTCCACTTGGTTCTCTTAGTTCTCCAGTGGGAGCAAGGGATGGTTTTTTGAGCAGCGGTGTTACCTGGGCTTGTTTGAAGGCGGCGGTAAATGTACCCCTAGTTAAGTGAAGCATTGACCACATGTGTGGTTGCTGTCACAATGGTGGGGGTTATGGCCTGAAGAAGCGTTGTTGGGATACGGTCTAGAAGACAAGAGGTAGACCGGCTGTCTGTGAGAAGCTTAGACACCTCTGCTTTGGAGAGAGGAGTGAAAGAAGAAAAGGAGGCAGTTGGTTTAGAGAGGCTAGGAGAAGGAACCTCAGGGGATTGGTTTGAGAACTGACTACTAATAGCTGCAACTTTAGTGAAGAATGCAGCAAAAGTGTCAGCTGTGAGGTTAGTTGGAGGAGGTGGGTTTAGTAAAGATTTAAAGGTGGAAAAGAGTTTCTTGGTGTCGTGGCATTGCACATTTTCTTCGCAGCAGTGACACTGGATGAGAAGGAGGATAGTAGTATTTGGAATTGTGTTAGCAGCTCAGCAGCTCTGAGGTTAGTGCGCATTGACCGAAGTGAGTCATTAAGCCACGCGTGAGACTGAGTGGGTCCTAGACAGAGGACAGACACGATCCAAGCAGGAGCTCAGCGTAGAACAGAGTGACTCTGTGGCATCATCAACCTCAAAAGGAGAGAAACTTCTAGATGGTGGTAGAGCAGACGCCACCAAGGAGGAAAAGTGAATGGGAGATAGATTCCGGATATTTGATATTTGACCAGGTATTACTGTCAGATTCAATCATTTTCTTTGTGTGTGTGTGTGTGTGGGGGGGGGGGACAGAAAAAGAGAGAGAGAGTAATAGGGAACCATATGTTAAGTGTTTGGGGCCTCACCCAGTTTACATATTTGTTCTTGCTCAGACATGAACAATTGCCCTCATGCTACTCCAGCTCTCTTATCCAGTTACAACCCTGCCCTCCTGCCAGAGAGAAACACACAAGCAAGGCTCCACCACACCCTGTCTAAAACAGGGTGCTCTCCCTTGCTGATAACCTCTACAATGCTTCTGGTCAATAAAGCAAATGTGGCAAATTCAGCACCACAGATGCAGGTTTTTCATTATGTGGAAAACTGTTTAAATGTAACTCCCTGTATCCACTGGGATTTATACTGTATTAACAATGTTCAAAACACTACAATGGTGGTTTACTGGTTAAGGATATGGTTGTGTCTCTGGGCAAGGCGTTAACCCTGTGTTCCGCCTGGCAGCTCACTTCAAGTCACTCTGGATAATAGTGTCTGCTAAATGACAAATGACATGAGACAGTGTAACTCTAACGCCTCCTAGTGGCTAATTAAAAACTTGCCCATTAATGCAACGGCAAGGAACTACAGTATAGTGAGAAATCACTTCACTTGCAACACACTTTATTTTTTTAATAAACATTTATACCTTCATATATTGTATCCTGAGTGTAATCACAAGTTGTCAATGTCAAAGCTGTGCCAGGAGAAAGGACTCGGTATGGATGGTTACAGCTAATAGCTTTTTTTCCCAACACAATTTGTTGGTCAAAGATTCATCACATACATTAAAAAATCAGGTCACATATATAGTAGGTTACAAGGACACAGACAATATAAATATGATTCATACTGTAATTTATAATGTAAATTTACATATACATAACATTTCTGCTAAATATTTACATTTGAAGCATGTAGTGTCATAGAAGAACAATGATGAGACAGCAAATTGCAAGTAATTGCAAATTGCAGATTTTTTCCCTCTCAAGGTCAAGACATTTATGGGTTTGGTTCAGTCATACTGTGTCATTACGGTTGTCAAGTCCCTGAAAACAGCTGCACTGTGGTTTCTGTTGACATCAAACCAAGGGCACAAGGGAGCAGTGTGGAGTGAAATGGTTAAGACTGGCCAAAGCCAGGGTGGGACTTCAGAGCAGACCATGGCTCGGTTTTTATTTCTACTTCTGTATTAATACAACAACAAAAGCAAAAAAAGTAAGAAAAAGATTTTGGTTGGAAGATTTCCAACCCCTTTCCTCCTCTGAGATTTTGATTGAAACCACAGAGACATTTACACATGTGCAGTACTATGGGTACACACACACACACGCACACACACACAGAGATCTTTTCAGCCAATAGAGAACTGGTTCAGTTCCCGCTTGCACACCAGCAGGCTTTTTTTTTTAACTTTAGCACTCTGTTGGTGGAAAAGAGGCCACAGATGTACTCACTGGTTTTGTACTGCTAAATCTCTCTCTCTCTCTCTCTTTCTCTCACTCTCTCTCTTTCTTTCTGTCTCCAGTCAGATGTCATCCTCTGTGACGAGACAGTAGAAGTCAGTGCGAGCGCCATAGTTCCGTGAGCCGAGGTCTGACACGTCGATGTCTGAGGAGAGACCAGGCCCCGCCGGCACATCAGAAGGCACAGGAAGCACTGGAGCTTTGGATGGCTGGCCCTTATACATTGGCATTCTGAGCCCTGTAGCACAGGACACATTTACAATGCAGTTGTTATTAAGTGTATATTTTAGCATACTGTATCTACGGACAACTTTCCAACAATTTATATTTTAAAGAAAGTGAAAGAGTGACAGGAATCAAGTGGGGGAAAGAGTTGGGTTGTGACAGATAGATGACCCATGATGGACTCAAACCCACATTCCTATGGGCATTTGAACTTGAAAATGGTGTGAACTCTGCAGCCACTTGTTCCACAACCCTCCAACTATAGATTCTTTTGACAGTGGACAGTAAGAGATACAAATTAGCGATAGCTAGTATAAATTCTCTGTGACATGCATCAGTTTCATGCCCAGTTTTGACACATGTTAAGATACATACCCTATGAAATAAAATTAAATAAAATACTAAACAAAATACTAATCTCTAAACAGCTGTTTAATCTGATACACACCTGACCTCAAATAGGCCCAGATTAATGTCAAAATAGCTTCAACATGACCTTCAATGAGATCTGAGAGGTCACCTCTACTCTTACCCAGGTCTCCAGCAGGGTCAGGGTTGGGCCGGCAGTCCAGGTAGTCGGGGTTCAGAGTGAGCATGGGGTCCTTGTCATCCTGGAGAAGGGTCTGAGGGTCTCCAGTGAACTTGCTGTTGTGATACGTCACCTTTCGAGGCATCACCAGCGCCAGCTCCTTCCAGAATGAAGATGAGAGGGTCTGTTGGGAGTAGGGTTGGGTGAGAGAGGGGGGTGTTAGTCAAGGACAACTGTATGATGTCAGTGTAAGCCTAGAAAGAAGACTCTCTATTCATCGATAGATGCTGGACATTCATGCAAAATGTAACTCCACTGGTGTTGTATCAGAGTGGCAATCCCAACCTTCCCACTGTGTGTGAGTGTGTGTGTCTGTTTGTGTGTTAGTGTGTGTGTGTGCGCGCGCGTGCGCACGTGTGTGTGAGTGTCTCTGTGTGTGTGTGTGTGTGTGTGTGTGTGTGTGTGTGAGAGAGAGAGAGAGAGAGAGAGAGAAAGGGAGAGACTCTGACCATAGAGTGTGGGCCCCAGAGGAGTGTGTGTATGCGGTCCCGGTGTTCTCGGAGCTGGAGTGCCACCTCCATGTTAAGCTGCTTCTGCTGTGCCTTGAAGATGATGAATATAGGCCTTTTGGAGAGCTCCAGGAGATGCCACAGTCCCTGCCTGATAAAACACACACACACACACACACACATATAAAAAACATATATAAAAAGCTAAGAATTCTCTCAGCTACCTGCACACACACACACACACAGAAACACACACACACATTTTCAAGCACTTTACAAAACTTGTGCATTGCAAAAGTTTTGCTCTCCAAAATAGACAAATGCACACAGATTTGCATATATAGTTTGTATATGAGTTGACTCACTTGAAGTTACTTGTGCACCATTCCTGCTGTAGATATGACTGTGAGAGGACCACAATAAGACGACGACACCGACTCACACTCATCACCAACTCTGCTGAGGGCTCTACAACACACACACACACACACATAGGTATAACCATTTACATAAATACACACAGACATCAAATAACAACTACTAAACAGTTCAAATGTATAATCTGTGCTTCTAAACCAATGCAGTTTTATTTTATCAAATATTCTTACTATCTGTTCATTACTTCTATTTAAAACACACAGTATTGGCCATACAGAGTCCTGGCTAGGCTAAATGGGAAGTAAACACAGTATTGGGCCAGAAACAAGAACAATGTATGTAAGCAGCAGAAACTGACATCTGATATAGTCAAAACCTGGATATATTAGATTGCTCATATATCTGTTCTACTCATGCTGCACTCTGCAGACTACAGTCCTGCCTCTGGCTCTGGAAATGAAATCTAACCATAGTGGTTGGGACAGAGCCATTCAGATTCTCAGCCAATATACGCGCTGCTTCATGAACAGGAGAGGAGAGAACCAGTGCCAAACAAGGGTAGTGGCCATTGGATGCAGGGGTACAGAGTACCCCCACATCTTGGAGCAGAGGCTATTTCTGACTGTTTTAATATTAGTTATGCATTTATAACATTATACCACGTACCCCCACTAAAAATATCCCTTCTACACCTCTGATTCTGAACAATATGTGTAATAACTGTTCCCTTTCTTGATATGTTAGATGCCTCGTGAGTCTGTTCTCACCAGCTCCAGGTAATATGTCAGTGTGGTTGAGCAGCAGTTTGTGTCCGTATCTGTTCTCCAGGTGAGGTTTGAGAATGAAGTTTGCAAACTTTCTGTCATTCTCTTCATTCACATATGAGATATAGGCATCATACAATTTACCATCTGCAATTTAAACCAGCAAAGTAATCAAAATCACATGGAGATGTACTGTATCATAAAAAATAAACAGAGGAAGATTAAATGTCACAACTCATATCTCACAGTGAGTGTTGGCTACACATGCATAAATCTTACACATAGTAAAATGGCATGCTGTCACAATTCTCATAACTCACAAATAGGACATGGGGAAAGTAGAAAGGTGGAGGGGCAGGGGTGCTGAGTGATTATTTGAACTCTACATGAATGCAATGTGCAATGTTCAAAAATACCATCTGGGGTCTTTCCTATTTCTCATGTAGTGCATGCTGCATGGATAGTGACAAATTATCACATCTTCTGTTGACATGACCAGGCATCATTTTGGCATAAGTGAAACTTCATTTTGTCTCAGAGGTATGATAACAACTTCATCACTTTGCACTTCAGGATATTAAACTGTTCTTGGTCTCCTCACCATTGAACTCATAGTCTCCATAGTTGTTCTTGTACCAGAGTTTGCAGTTGAGATGGCACTTGGAGTAGAGCAGAGCAGCCAATGCCAGCAGCAGCAGCAGGGTGATGGCAGCCACTACAGTAGTTGTATGACTGGCCATGCCTGGCAGAATATCACAATAATAATAATAATATTACTCTTACCAGACATGATCAACAATAGGTTTACTGCTAGAATAGGATTTTAACAAATTAAATTTGATTGATTTGTTCTATGATTTATTTAAGTGCAAGTACACTGCATGCTGACGTTTTCACTTCTAGGGCAGACAAAGAAAATCTGATGTTCAGCATACAGTATCTATATATAAAATATATTATAAATATATTGATAAATATATTGTGCATGTACTAGTTTTGGGTGGTGTAGCTGCTAAATACAATGGTAATCATTCTTTTGAAGAAATTTGTTGTTAAACCCCACTTTACAACCACTTTAAATCCCACATTTTACAATTTTGCATTCACTAATGCTTTCTTATCTTTTATGTGTTCATAGGTACACTGAAGAACATTTGCACCTTTGGGCGGTGACTGGTGTGCGCAAGAAAATTAGTTGTTGCATTATCATAGATTCTGATTGTTATATTTTATTATGCATAATATTACAGGGTTAAAATGTTTTAAGTGAGTCCTTAAATAACAATTTTAGGAAAATTCGTTTAAAGTTATTGCCGAATGAGGCCCATTGTTATGTTTTGTGTTCTCTTACTGGTCCTGTGTAAGTTGAAAGTGAGAGAGGCGTTCCTCACAACGCAGCTGTAGAGACCGAAGTCCGTTGAGTCCAACAGCTTCACCTGCAGCACGCTGATCACCAGGGTCTGGTTTCCATGGTGACTGGAGCAGATGAAAGCCAAAGGACACAATAGTCCTCATTATTATACCATCGCATCACTAGTTAAAGGTCTTTATTAGTCATTATTATTAGTCATCACTCATTCCATGTTAAGTACTTATGAATCGTGAAATGACACATTCATTATACGAATAACTCATACTAACTATGATACCCATATTAATTTAGGGATTGTGATGTTCCCTCCTTGGAGGCTAGGTCTAGGTCTACCCTCTTTGCTGCCATGAAATCTGCTTTGTTTAAAAGACGCTCCGATGTAAGCTAAATGTAACTTTGCTAAACGCTATATTTAGGCTACTTACTTTTAGCCTACTTTAAAGGACAAGAACATGTTTCTTGAATCGAACTGTCAAACTTTCTATAAATCCTAAAAGTTCACAAATTTCCCTGCCTCTCCTTTTCTTTCCTCATGAGAGTTTTCGAGTGAGTTTCCTTGCGTGGGGCGGGGTCAATTTTCGAATAATATTCGAATAATTCTTAGCGATTATCGAATGGCATTTTTGCCATGCCTATCTTGTGTCAAGGCTACCCCTCCTGCCTCTGGTTCTCCTGTGCTCACCATTCAGTGATGTTCTGGGAGCAGCAGCTGGCGTTGACAGGCACCCCTTTCCTCAACCATTGCAGGGTGGCGTCACAGTTTGGGTCGCTGCTGTTCCAGGCCAGCAAGGCGGTGCAGTTGAGGATGAAGGTGGTGCCCTCGGTGCTCCAGACGTCAGAGGTCGCGCTGGGCCGAAACTCTGGCGGCTCGGAGCAGGCTGATCCTGAGAAGAAATAATCCAGACACAGGGAGAGAGAGGGAAAGAGAATTTTTTATTTTTTTTATTTATAGAGAAATACGTGGGTGAGTACACGTATAAATATGAATGTGTGTGTTTGTGTGTGTGAGTATGCGTGAGTATGAATGTGTGTGTGTGTGTGTGTGTGTGTGTGTGTGTGTGTGTGTGTGTGCGTGCACGTGCTCATATCTGTGAGGTAAAAACAAAAGGCTTCTTTATGGGTCCAGCTGAGGGTGATGGAGGCAATGGCCTTGTATGACCCAGTGCACAGAAACCTGATCTAATCATGCAGGTGAGCCTTACCAGCAATGATAGATAGTACCCCTAACAAGAATAATTAATGAAACTCAAACATGGGCTTCAAAAATGCTGCTTAACATTTGATTAACACACATTTTGTATGTCTCTGTATTTAGAATTTATACTGCTTTCATGATGTATAGGGAGGAGCCTGAAGACATAGCCAAATGAAAAAAAACAAAAAACAAAATTTTTGGATTTACCAAAAACTTTCTCTGTATAGACTGAGGATGGGGAACATCACAACATTACACACCACATTAACCAATTTGTAGCTTCCACAAGTCATGTTCCTCTGGAGCTAATTGACAACAGTTGCACAATTATGCAAACCATATTGTTGCCATTTGATAAAGCAGCAGTTAGGTTTTTTGTCTAAAACTAGCTGGCAGAATACTACAAGTACCTAAGGGGAACACTTGTACCTTTTAAATGCTAACACAGCTGGGTTGGACAAAAGCTTGACAGCATGCTAACCGGTGACTATGTAAATTTAGTCATTGGCTATATTAACTGAAAATTTGTCTTGCTTTTTTGCAGGTTAAACTACTCAGTGCATAGTCTGAATGGCTAGTTAGAACAACAAACCCCCCAACTGACGTAAATCTGGGATGTTCAGGCATGAAGGGAGGCCATTAGTTGTGGCAGTATTGTTGCCTGATGGCTGAGTTTTCTTATGGGTCGGAGTGGGAAGGAGGAGTCTGAGGAGTCTGGTGCTAGGCACTAGAAGAGTGTGCTGGTGTAAGCAAAGTTAATGGAGTGTGAAGGTGTGTGTGTGCCTGTGTATATACAGTTTGTCTGTGTGTGTGTGTGTGTGTGCGTGCTGTGTGTGCATCAGTGTCTATGTGTGCTTTAGAAGGTTCCCGTTGCATAAGGGCACATTACAGATAAGTTAATAGGGGAAAGCAAAGACTGGTTTACAGCAGAAATGACATTTACTGTTGATGTAGAATGGTACAGTTCTACCATTTGGAGATAAGACCGTAAATGTGTTTATGGCTATTCAAAGCCATACAGCAGTTTCAAAAGACTCAGCACCAAAATAAAGGCAGCTATTAAGCTTTTAAAGCAAAACGTCAATAATTTTCATTCTGTATCTTTGAAGGAAAACAATGTCTTAATAGGGACACACTGCTCAACATTAACTATGCAGCATAGATAGACAGGTGAACTGGAAACAACTGCACTATATTGCATCTTTCCTGAAATCCACAGTGAGATTAAGGTTGGGCTATATAGTATGTCAGATAGATAAAAATGTCTGGAGGACCCCCATGAGGGCAGAATGTGTAGGCCTATTAAGAAGACCCCTGATTGACCTGTTCACTACATCCCTACTTCTAAGGAGATATGCTCTAAGTTGTGTAACTCCACCAACTCCACCAACAAGTTCATTCCCTCAGAGCTTTACGGTAAAGGGCATCAAGAGGAAAACCTCCCTGAACATTGGGGATGGATGAAATCAGCCTGATTTACATGGATTCAAATTAAACACAGAAGATTTCAACTCCACAGAGGAAACATGTTGGATACTGGAAACCTGCTTAATCAACATTTCCAAACAACCCATTTTCCATTTCTTCCATATGATACACATTTGTTGTAAAGTCAACACTGAGACTTTGTGGTGTGTAAACAATGCTCAAAATTATATTCACATGTGAGAACACACTAAATGCACACTAATGCATTATCTATACTGAAGCAAGGAATAGCTGGAAAACACGTAGATTTCTAATCCCATATGTCACTAAAATACACTTTATTATTAACCAGCACACTGTGCGGCAAGTGTGCCACATCCGGGTCCGAAGGGCACTTGCCTTACCTTGCTTGTAAAAACAGAGTGCACCATCGATATCAGGTGACCTAAAAACGTATGTTATAGAACTTTCATGCCAAAATCTTATACACATAATGACCAAAAGATCAACTATCGCCAAACACAGAATAACAGCTCTACTACTCTACAACTTTAGCCATTTGTAGCCTTGTAGATTAAGATATTAGGATAGGCTATATGCCACGGTTAACATATTTTAGCAGCATGTATCTAAAGGCTGAAATAATGATTACTCCGTGGATAACGTTACACACCAACTTTTGTGTAAGCACATAGACGGATTCCAATTACATCTCAACCAAAACCTAAGTTGAAATCTTACCTGCTGCGACCGACATTCCATTCCAGATCACGCTTGTCCAGAGCAAACTAATTACGAGTTCTTTATTAGTCATTTAAAAAAGTTTCACACGGTCCTGGAGACCCAAGAGCTGAGTGAAAGTCTTCAGTGTTTGGATGTTATTTGTTGAGAGCTTGCATTGCGGAGAGCGGCTATCCCAAGCTCTGAGTGCGCCGTAACTTTGACAGCCTTCTTCATTGTTCACGTGACAAGTCTCACCTGTTCTAGTGCGAAAGTGGAAAAAAAGGTCTGCTATGTCTTTAGCTCATTTATTAAAACTAATGGGCAAGAACACCCCAAGAAAATTAAAAAAGTTATATTTCAAAGTTTTATTCGTATAAAAGAATAGTATTTCCTTCATTTTCCCGAAATTGTAGCAATACAAACAATAAAGGTTAAATTTAATTACAAGTGATCTAGATATTCACGGCTCTCTTTAAAGCCTATAAAGAATTATGTACAATGTTAATACAGTAAATCACTGTATAGATCCCCGATAAAGGGCAACAGACATTGTATTAGATAATACAACCGCTGTTATTATGTCTTATGAACCATACTTAAACAGATAAAATCGTAACAGCAAACAGGATTTAACAGATTCCACATTGTTGTTGATCTGCCGAATGTTTCCTCTAAAATTTCCAGCAAAGGTGTCCGACAGACCAGACTAAAGTCATTTGTATGGTAGACAAAACTTCAGAAGGAAGTGAACCACAGTTGTACATTTTTTTCTGTTCTTTTCTTCCTTTCAGGAGCTCAGGGACTAACATATGCTTTTGTGGGTTGAATCTTCCTCTGTATCATTCTGGTTCGGTCACTGTCATTTCATTTTCCTTTGTAGCTGCTGTGTACAGACATAATAGGCCTCTTCACTTGTTCAAGTATGAGAGTATGAGAGCTTGATTAGTCTGGATCCTTCCTTCAAAAGACACCTTTAGCAACTATCTGTTTCTTCAGTAGAAGGTCTCTCCACTGGAAGAGATGTATATGTGAGGACAACAAAGTCATGGAATGCATGAAAGAATTCAAAACATACATGTGTAATTTTTTTTCCAAGTTCCCTGAATGACCTCTTGAAGGTATTTGTGGTCAGAGTGAAATAATCAAGCTCAGGTGTTATTTGACTTAAATACCTCTTAGAACATGAATATGCTGGTCATAAACAATCACAAAAGCCATTACAACAGGACTCACCTTAACTCTTCCTTTAGACGCCTCAGCTTATCCTGAAGTCTAGTGTTTTTCACCTGCAATGATGAACTTGGTACAAACCAGGCAGCAATGAACTTAAAAATCACCACCACATGCTGTAGGAAAACAGGGAAGAAAAAGATTATATACTATTCACAAAGAAGAAAGGGCTCTTTGACATTCGTCTTTGATTACTGTGTATTACACAGTATACAATCTCAATACCAATAAAGTTTTGAAAAAATAATATTTTGAAAAATGTGAACAAAAATGTGATAATCTACCAATCTTTTAAAAACTCACATACACATAGCAAATGTTGAACCAAACAAATTACTACTCTAGTGTACATTAGATTATAACATTATGTTCACATTATGTTTTAAGATAAGATCTTATCTATCCTGTTTTTATTCCATCTTTTTGGAACTGCGTTTGCATCTTTTAAAAGTACATTACACACAATACACATTCTCAGTATCATATGATGCTGAGACTGTAATGAGGAGAACATACCTCAAACAGTATGACAAATGCCAGTCTCATAGCCAAAATTAGCCAGTACTGAGGAGTTAGGCTATGATCCTCACTGCTGCGGTAGTCTCTGTAGCTAAGGAGAAGAAGCAAGGCAAGTCAAGTTTATTTCTATAGCACATTTCACACACAGAGGCAGTTCAATGTGCTTTACAAAGTAAAGGCAATTTTTTTACAAAGGTAATTTTTAGAGAATAAAACAGCTGTAGACCACTGATGAACCACCTTTCTATGGAAAAGAACAGAGCTAAGCCCCACATCGGACTAAATCCACATGCGTTACAAACGTGTTTAAACAAAACACCTAAACATTAAAATCTCCCTTTTCCAAGTGTCACAACAAACATGCGTCAGGACAGTCATGTGGCACAAAGTGCTGTGTGCTCTCTGTGGGACTTTTTACAGACCTGCACACTGACAACCTAAGTCAATTACACTTCACACACGGATCAATGTGCTTGAATCTATAGCAAGATTCAGCAGGGCTATCCTTCCAGACAGCACCTTAAAGGCATATTTGTTCTGCCCTTGACAGTTAATCAGTAGGCTACTGACAAGGGCTAGAGAAACCATTGCAAATGAGCAGAAGAAAGTACACTATTAAAGACATAATACTGTTCTCATCACCTCAAAGCTTAAAATGGGTTTACATACTCTTCTGTCACACTCAAATGCTTATGTTTAACAGTTTAATTTGAACTGAAACTATTCAGAGATTAGACAACATACAGTACATCTCAATACCACAATTTGACCCACATGCGCTACCACTTGAGTGTCCTTCAAACCTTACCTGCAGTAAGTGACATTGTGAGTGTCATTGATCATCAGCTGATTAGCACTGAAATCTTTACTGACCAGAGGGTCATGCACCCACACAGTGGACAGAGTGTTGTTGATGTAGCCCTTCATACAGCTGAAGCAGGGAATGTGAGGGAAAGAGAGAAACTAATTAAGTCAGGAAGGTAAGGATTAAAGAGATTAAAGCACTTTTGGACCAACCTTGTTGCGTTAAATGTGCTATATAAACAAAGGTTCAGACCTTGATTCATTTAGCATGATTACAATCCCAAATGAACGTTTGAACATATTAAATCATTCAGCAATACATCCTAGGTTCACTATACATCAAAATATCCCTTTACAGAGAGCACAGAATGCATAAATGGATTATCGTACTTTGGTTTCTGATGTTAAAATGTATTCAATTTTGCAATTTTAAAAGCCCTTACAGTATATATTTAGGCTGGGCACTAAAATGGTCAATTCTGGCTAAATGGTGCCCTCTTAGGCAACCACAATTGGCCATAATCAACCACAATCAACAGTTGATTTGTGATAGACTAGACACCATAGACTAATTCGCCTACTTTTCAGTGGCCATTTTCAAGTTCAAGATTTATATGTGAAGGAGCACAACCATGTTTCATGCTCATTACAGCTCTAAGGCCATGCACAACCTCCCTGAATTCAACAAATCCAAGGTAAACATGTATTTCTTTTCTATGTCCCCTTTAAATAAGGATGAGATGATTGCAGTTTGTCTCAGCTCACTCTGGCACAGAGGCATTGTAGCACGGTCCATAGTAGTACCGGTAGACCAGCCGTGGAATGAAGTCAGATGTAATACCAATCACCAGGCCATTAGCAATGACCGCCAGCACTCCCACTGCCTCCAATACAGTGGTCCATACACCTGTGGAGAGAAACACACACACACAAATGTGAGTATACAGATTATCTATAATTTCTATATATATTGTAGATGCAGACAAACATGAAAACATTTACAATCACACACATACAACAAAGCAGACACATACACAATCATACAATCCTGAATTTCAGACACTCAAAGTCATTTCAAAATACATAAAATACAGAAATAAACACAACCACTAACAACCACAAACATATCCAAGATCAGAGACTCCAAGATCAAGACCTACAGAAATGTAGTGTAACCAGAGATACCCAAGATATACACTGAGGTAGTTAATCATCACAAAAATGTGATGATACACAAGGGAACTTTTTGAGTAAAGTTTGCTAGACAATACTAACACATTACGATTTACATTTCATCTACCGGTTACTTTCTGGACACCTTTGATCATGACTAGGAAAAAAAATCGTGATAGTCCAATGAGGACATGGAGCTGGTTATGTTGTTTCCCTATAATAAAAAAACGTTCTCAGTCCTCACCGATGTTGTTGGTCTTCTGGGGCACTAAGCGTCGCTCCAGGCTGACCATTTTAATAGCGTCTAGTCGGATTTCAATGATGTTGTTGAGAAGCGCAAGGAGAGGAGCCAGAGGAAATGCAGCGACAAAGATGGTTGTAAAGCTGAACTGAATTACTAAGGAGAGAACACAATATAGAAACACACGGTTCAGAATGCCTTTTTAAACATTTAACTCAGTGCTATTCCCTGGTCTTCCCTATTCACCCATGCAATCTACTACCAATCAACTCCTTTGACACAGGGTCAGTTTCCCATGTGACACAGTTGATTATGATACTGTACCCATTTCCAGGAACTCATTGAAGAGACTGAAGCAGTCGACTTTGTTGAGGTGGTAGTTGCGCTGCAGGTCCTGCAGTTTGCAGTTGTCACAGAGCTGCACACCCTTCCTGAGCTCCTGACTTTCCTTCAAGTAGCAGTTTACACATTTCCGCTTTTGCCGTTTCATCTTACGCCGCTTGATCCAGCGAAAGAACCATCTGGAGAAAAATAGAAGGGGGGGGCAGAGAAAGTCAGAGAGAGAGAGAGAGAGAGACATTAAGAAAGACAGAGATGTTAAAGAATAAGTTAGCAATACTGGAGACAGATTGTTGATCTATAAACTCAACAACCTCTTTCTGTGTCGTTTTGCCCTCCTTCATTCCTTATCATTGCACTGTGTGCACCATCATTGTTACTTTACACAAACACCTTTTCTTTCATCAGACACACAGTAAAGAAAACGTGCAGGTTCAAAAGCACACCGGGCAACATTTTGTGCTGTTTTTAGGTTAATTTACCCGCTTCATAGTCACTTCAATAGCTAAATGGTTCATTACAGGGTGAATGAAGGCTCCCACAGCAGCCCCTGCTGCAGCTAATCACAGATACAAGCACTTGCAGTATGAACGGAATTGCTGGTTCCTAATCTTCGGTTCACAAACAAATCCACATAGATTGGTGAGAATGTTCATTGCTGTTGCGTGTTTTTTATTTATTTCTTTATTTTTTAAATAGCTACCTGTAGCTCCGTAGGTAAATGTTTTTTTAAGGATATACATATTTGCTTTTTCTACCTTGTTAAAATGTCTGACAGCACAGTATACACTATACAGTACAGACATACAGAGGTATAGCCTCTATGAAAGTCTGGTGTCATCATACTGTATTCCTTGCATCACTGAAAAATAAAAACTAAAAATGCTTGCAAGCCAGTGAAAACCACTGACACCATGCCAGTGCAGTGCATGTAGAGAGGTACTTACGGCCCAGTGAACTCAAACACATTGTTGATACTCTGCTTCAGTACCATGATGATGGCCATCTGAATAAAGAGGTCAATCAGACAGCCTCCTGGATGACACTTGGATAGAGAGAGACATCATTGTTATTACACTGTTAATCAATCTAATTTAATCAACATGCAATGATGTTAAACATTCTTTGTTAAGCTCTACTTTTTCCATATTTTTGTAGTTATTCTACATGCATGACTACACAGAAAATGCTAGCCCAGTTTTTATGAAACCTGATGGAAAGGCGTATCACGAGCCAAGGATGAACTCCCAGCTAATATGTGTTGGAGCTATTTTGTAGCAGTGTACATTTCCCAAAACATCACGATGAACATAATTTTAACTATTTCATCTATATCACAATATGGCAATATCTTAAAAATCCACATCATGATATACTGTATAAAAGATACAATATCCCACAGCGCTATGCTACAGAACAATCTTCAACTAGAACATTCTACTGAGAACAGTTTATCACTGGGTCCAAAACAAGGACTAGACACTCATTAGACACTCACCTCCTCGAGCCTCCACTTGTTCTCTATCCTAATGTAATTTCCTGGATGGCCATTTATCCTGAAAAGGGGAAGATTAAGGCAATGTCATGTCACTTCAGCTTCCGTGCCACCAACATGAAGACACTTGTATGAATGGAAACGGATTGCACATGGGGACTTAAATGGTTCTTACAGTATTCTCAGAGGAAATATATAAAAATATGCTTTTATTTTCTACAGGACTTCTCTAAATAGGAGTCAGGCCACTATAGGTAGCTATACATGTCTGAAGTGTAAAGTAGTTGGAGAGGTGGGGTAACCTACCTTCCCAAGAAAAAGGCTGTGTAGATGAGGGAGGAAAAGAGTGTGAAGAACTGGAAGGTGAACATCTTCACTGTGAAGCTGCGCTCCATGCCCGCATGGGAACGAACCCGCTCTGTCAAGGACATTTGTTTGCTTAATAATAAATTCTACTGAGCATCTCTTGGTTTACTAACTACTACATTCCACTGAGCATCTCCAGCATCAATCATGAAGTGCTACTGAGTGTTACTTGAAGTGACAGTGAGCTATGCATGTGATACATATATATACCTCTAGAGGGCGTATTTCAACCATAAGGCTCTTGAGCTATACAAATGTTTTTCTCATCCTTATCTTTCTTAGAAGCCAGGGCTCTGTTAATTGAGTAATGTTGATTGTTCATAATTGTTCTATAAAATGTTCCATATTGACTGGAATTTTATTATTTTACTGGGATGTTATCATCATGTAAACATCATTCTCAAGAAAACAAAGAGGAAGCAAACAGATAGATACCAACCAATGTCACACAGCTTAATGGCCACAATCCTGTTCACCTACCAAAAGAAAGTTCAAAATTGAAAGGGGAATTACCATACAGCTTGTGTGGAATAACGGCAAGCTTTTTATCTCTCTTTCTCTCTCTCTCACTCACGCATGCACACACACACACACAAATACACAGGGAGGGCCAGAGATGTACCTGTGTCATGATAGTTATGGTGACGTAGTGTAAGACAGCCCCCATCATGAGAGCGATAAGGCTGGCATTATCACTAAAAAACTCCAAGTTGCTGTCTGCCAGTCCAACTGTAGCGATGACTCTGAAGACAACCAGGGCATGGGTCAAGCCAATGATGATCACCAACTAGAGAGGCAACAACCACATAGAGAAAGAGACCATTAGACACACAGACCACACCGTTTAACTCCGAACTCAGACACATGTTGATATGAGACATGATTTGAGACATGATTTCAGACATGTTGACACTGTATTATAGCTGTGTGTGTGTGTGTGTGTGTACAGTGTTTCTTACCATAAGGGTAACAAGCGCCAAGACTAGCATACTACGCAGATAGGAGTGTTTGTGCTGCTTTGGCTCACACTCAGGGTTGTTTACAATCTCCAGAATCAGTTCCTCCTATTTACACACACACACACACACACACACACACACACACACACACACACACACACACACACACACACACATAAACATATATGATTAGACACCCCCACACAGAGACATTAAGAATTCTACAGCAGTGTCATACAGTATACCCGATCATGCTATTAAAGGAAAATATCAGCTCATTTGCAATTACTCAGAGTCTCGGAGTTAGACAAGAGAGTGGATCCACTTCCCTTCTCTGTACATACCATGCACAGTCTGACAACAGCTTAACATAATTCACTGGAAGTGGGTGCCCCCAGCCAGGGATATACACACATATATATATATATATATATATATATATATATATATATATATATATATATATATATATATATACTTATTTTCTATATACGGCTCTGTCACCAGCTAACCTATAGCTCCCCTATAGGTTCTGGGGGTAATGGAAATTAACCTATTTTCCCAAAATGTTGGAATGTCCTTTGGTAATGACTGAATTGTGCTATACCTCCTCCTCTGACCAGTCAAAAACCTTCCACTCGCACACAAAAGATGCTCTGTGTCTCTTCCAGAATTCCAGAAAAAGTGTGGCTGAAGGCAAATGAAAGACACAGTACGTAAGCATAGTCTACATAATCAAAAAAAAAAAAACATTGAGTTATTTCTGGAAAAGAAATATCTGTCATTGCAATGCAATATGTGCTTTGGAAAAGAAAAATGTATTACTGTAGTTTGCACAGCTTAAGAAATGTACACAGGCTTGTGTAACATAAAATAATTTGAATAAAACAGGTGATGGAAAAGCACATATAGTAGATTCTCATTAATGCTCACCCTAATGTACTTTTACTGTAGGTATGAGAAGTGTGATGATCTAGAAAAAATAACTTTTTGCAACCAAAGTACATTGCAACAACCAAAGTGATGTTGAACTGCTTCAGTGCTGAGTACTCAATCTGACCTCAATCTGACCTTAAATGTGTAACCAAATTAAATATAGTAATATGTGTGTAATGTACATATAACATGTGTGGGTGTATGTCTGTGTTTTTGGTTGTTGCTTACCCCATACAGCCATAAACATGGCAAATGTCACAGTAAGTTCATTATCAATAAGAAGATTCAACTGGAGAAAAAAACACACCTTAGTGACCTGCTTTAGAGTTGTTTGTAAGTAAATCATTTTCTTAAAATTATTACAAACCAAAGAACACCATGGTATTATCACTGACATTAACATAGATTGAGGTTGTTAGTAATAGCATTGACATGGATTGAGGTTGTTAGGTCATAAACATTGCGTGAGGATGTGCATACAGTGTGTGTGTGTGTGTGTGTGTGTGTGTGTGCGTGCATGTTTGTTTGTTACCTTTGCATAAGTGCATATATCTGAGAGATTCCACACAGAGCACTTCTTGTCACACAGTGGACACATAACAGTTTGGGATTTGCACACTTCATCTCTATCAGACAAATGCAAATACAACAAATGAAATTCATTGATATACTTCATTATTATTTTGCGTGTGTGTGCATGTGTAAGAGAGAGAGAGAGATACAAAGAGAGTGTCCATACATCATAGGGCTGTTCTGGTAGGTCAACCCATAGAGGAAAACAACAATCCCAAGGAGAGCGGCAGGAATCAGTAGAAAGGTGTACCACCCAAGCCACAGGTAATACAGAGCCACTTTCTCACCAAAGTACTTCCTGTTCAGAAACAATATAACAATAAAAAGTAAGAGAACAATACTCTAGCATTTGCCTTTTAACAACACACACACACGCGTGCACAAAAGCATATTGACACATGTATAGAGTGCTTGTTTGTGCATCTAACCTGACATTGCTAATTGGTTGTCCTTGGAAACAGGCCGTCCATCGTGCCCAGCTGTCCCTCAGTTCCTTCTGTTCCTTTTTCTGCAAAGCACAAAGGGAGAATGGTGAGGTCCATATACGAGATTGATATCTCTCTGTACATACTGTACGTCTTTGTGTGTGTGTGTGTGAGTGTGAGTGTGTGTGTTATACGTCATATCTGTTGTATTCATATCTGTTGTTCATATCTGTTTGCATATGCACGTTTGTGTGTGTGTGTATCTATGTGTGTGTTTGTGCATGTGTGTGTATTTGTGTGCATGAGAGTGATGAAAATGAATGTGGTAACAACATTGTATAGCTATCAGCATAACTACCTGATCAGAGGGCGAATGGTGAAGTTCTGCCATGTCTCTGTATGTGCAGTACATAGTGTATATTATATGCGTTTTAGCGTGTATGCCTTTGTGTGTGCGTTTGTGTGTGTGTGTATGTGTGCTTGTGTTTGTATGTGTGTGAACATGTGTGTGAATGTATAATACATTCTGTAGCTACCTACCTGTATGACTACCTCATTGTGGGTTCTTGTGGTTAAAACGGTGGCATTTTGCTTTGGAATGCCATACCGAGTTTCATCACGACATTAGCAAAAGACCTATTTTTAACACATGGGTGTGAAAGCACTGCACCTTATGCTGGGTGTATTACCATGAATGCAGCAGAAGGACATTTTTTTTTTTTTCAGAGCTGCTTAGTTGTCTCTGGTATGGAAGGAATGTGGTATCACACCTTTATCGTCCTAATCGTTTTAACTCTCCAATTACAACACAAACCTTCTTTAACGTATGATGGCTTCCAAAAGCACACGTGATGTCATTTCTTTATGTTTACTCACCTCATGTAAACCAAACTCAGCCTCAAATACATTCTTCTTCATCAGGTCTTGCAAGTATTCTGAGAAAGAGAGAGAGAGAGAAAGAGAGATAGAAGCTGTCACTTTCTAGCATTGCTGAAGCACCACTTTGTACGATATATGTATGTTTTGTTTGTGTAAGTGTGAGAAATTAGTATACTGCATAGTATGTTACTTCTTACCTCCTGTTTCACTGATACGTGTATGGTGCAAAATGAAGTTCACTATCCTTATCCTAGAAAAGACAAATGAAAACAAACACTTGACAAAGGAAGTTTCTCAACAATGTATAAAACAACTGCCTACTTTTGGGCAATACTAGAGTCAACAGTAATCAACAATACTGTGAGTGAGATAATGACTGACCTTCATTTGTTTTGATTTGGATGAATAAAAAGGACACAAAGAGACCCAGATAGGTAAATGAGGTGTACTGCCTAACAGTACATAATATGTCCACCGCACATTGCTGCATGTGCCATCCGGAGAAAATGAATGTCCATTCATACTCTTGACAAATTACAAACGACTTGAAGTCTTACAAGTTTGCCCCCATGAGCTGAATTTCTCATTTTTCTCTTTTGCAATCAAGCACAAAGGGTGAAGATATCCCGGAGGCTAAAATAACTTATCACTCAGAAAAATGGAATACTGATTTCTGATTGGCTGGCAGGGTGTGTGTTAATTCTGTATAACACACACATATAAAGTAGATCTGGTGAAAAAGTCTAATTACCATTCTATATCAATGCTCTTTTGAATGGTAACTATAACAACTACAGTAAACGGCACTTTACTTGTCCGTAACAGTGTCAGTAACAGTGGACTCAGCTGTAGCCAATGACCCTATATATACAGTCATTGGCTGTAGCTATAACCACCGTTGAAAAGAAAGCAGTACAGCAACTGAACAGGTTTCTTTATAACTAAGCTGCAAGCTTTTCTATGTTTTAACACATAGGTTGCAACTGGGTGATAAGCGGGATAATGGCCTTCGAGGTGTACTGTTAAAAGAAATTAATGAACTTGGCAGAGGAACTTCATGTTATTCGCCTCCACCTCGTTCATTAATTCTGTGTAACAGCAAACCTAGGAATTGCTGACGAAAATTTGTTCACAAGAAAAACTGTGCCGACGACCCTGTGTTCTGGGGTCACCACAGAAGGGGCTAGCTATGCTGGCATCGGTCATAATACGCAGAGAGCAGTCCCAACACAGCAAAAAGACTACATTAAAGAAGACATTAACCTCAGTTAATAGTCGGGAAATTATGGTAGACACAGTGGCACCATGTTCAGTATGTGTAGATGTGGGTGAATAAAATACCTTGTGGACTGTGGCACACAGCCCTGGTATTCATAACTCCAGTTACAGGCGTCAGACACCTTCAGTAGGTATCTGTACTTGTCAAAGATCTCCTCGGGTGCTTTAATCCCATAGAACACCTTGTTATCATCCGGGATTTTCTAAAACATGATCACAGTCAAACAACATGTGATGCTGCACACATCTTTTTAGCCTTTAGGTTGTGTAATTACTAAGGACTAAGGTCACATCTCATTTGGCCTTAAAAGATCATAACTCACAGATATCTTCAGTTTCTTTGTTTTAAGGGCATCCACAAATTCCGCTTGTTTCCTTGATATTTCACCGTTGCTTTCATTGAAGTTAGCCACCAACACATAGTCATAGCTAAGAGGAGTATGCTGTGGAGGACAAATAAATAAATCTCACTTTAGCAAATCATACAGATCAACAAGAAGACACACAATACTTTTGCAATATATTTGCAATACACAATACATTGATAGGCTGAAAATCATGCAAAGAGTTGAAAGGTAAAGAATGGCTATTCCTATTTCATGTTCTTTTTCCTACCGGCTATGGGTTGAAATGTGCTACAACAACCTGGGTTACCATAAAATAAAAGTTGGCCTGAGAGCCACCAATGATTACCAATTAGCACATCACACATATTGGAAGAAAATGTATGTTAAAGGCAAGAGTCCTAAAGGAATTTATAAAAACAATAGCTGGTGATTGTGTGGGTCTTCACATCTCTCCTTACCACGGGGGGCAGATGACTCTGACTGCCTTTTTCATTGACCACACCGATCACCTCCAGGAGGTCAATACTTCCCTACAGAAACACAAAGTGATTTGTTATTACACTACATTATCATTATTACTAGTAGTAGTAGTAGTATAAACTTTGGGAACTAGACCATTCGAGTGAAAGTATGCTATTATAACTAACTAATGGAGTTGCTTAAACTTTGTTGGATGCTATTCCAGATTGCAGCTCTAGTTGACTGCTGGCAGATGGATATCTAATCAAGCAATGACTCCACAATCAGGCAATGCCACTGGTGTCGTTGCAGCACAACTAAATGTTTACAGTGGTTGAGCTGACTTGACACTGACTTGACTCTTTGGCTTCATTCTGGTTGGTCTTTGTATGCAGTAATTTTTTGCAGCAAAAACACACTCAACACTCTCTCTCTTTCTCTCTCTCTCTCTATCACTCTGTTTCTAAACAAAAAAATCTCTGCCAGAGTATTGTGACTGATAGTAAGAAACTTTTGACAGGAACATCAGACAATCCTGAAATGATACAATTCAACAAAAATTAAGAGGTATGGCATTGCCTTGGTAATAGTCTCAGTATATAATGGTGGCAAGACAACTTGACACTGGATCACACACTAGACTCTACTCTCAAAGCAAAGATGTTTACACAGCCTGGCAAATGGCTCTTGCTGTCACTGTTGTGTGACTTTGAGGGTGAGTCAGATATATTGATGACAAGAAGATCACAAAAATAACCACACCCTCATGAACCTGATTGCTGAAACTGCTGCTTCAGTAGTATGCATGGAATGGTGCTTACAGCTATGTGACCATGATATGATGTCAATGCTGAGATTTGGGTAACTTACCACACTTAAATGAGAGCAAGAGAGAGAAAGAGAGAGAGAGAGCCTTTGTGTTTGTGTCTATATCCCCGTGTCCATGTCTGTATTTGTGTGTGTGTGTGTGTGTGTGTGTGTGTTGGGGGGTGCCCATGTATGTGTATGTGAGGTAGAGATGAGATGACACTATGTCTGAGTCATTCTCACCCTGAGGATATTAACATTATATGCTTGTTCTGTATGGCCCAGTTTCAGGGTGCACCAAAAAACAACTTGTAATGAGGAACTACTTGTTAGATCACATGTAGCTATTTTTCATTTTGCTGAGTGTGCATTTGAGAGGGCCATTAATATACTATAAACAGTTTTGGGGGTTGGAGATTGAACGGTTGGAGGTTTTTAAGACCAGTTGGAGTGTTATAATTGTTTAGCATTCGTTCAAAACACAAAGAAGAATAGCACTAGACTGATTAATCGGTTGGCCATTTTGCCATTATTAGTGTAATTAGCCTGTGATAAAGCAATCTCAAAGCCATCTGTATGAAAGTCTGCAGAAAGAATATCAAGTATTGTGTGACTACTCTGGAACAATGTGACATGTTATTAGTGAATTAGTCCTGCATTCTTATTTTCTTATTCTTACCTTCAAGACTTTCTTCTGTTTCCTGTTTAGATTGCTACTGATTCTCTCATAACCTTTGTAATTGCTGTGTGGGACAGAATGTTACTTTTAAATATTTCAATTTCATCTGGAACTCAGTGGCTGAGGTTTAGTGGTTCAGTGACGGAGTGAATTTAACATTTTGTACAAAACTCTATACATTGTAAAATGTAAGCTCTCTTCTATTTACCTTTCATATGGTAAAAACCCAAATCAGATAAGAGGCAATGGGGAGTTTCTCATATGTTTTTCTTTTCTTTTCTTTTTTTCTTTTTTTTTTTGGCAGTGTTGCACGTTTTGTTTGGTATGATTTCTAAATCAGACACAAAGCACGTAATCTTGAACTCTTTTTAGGATAAAAGCCATTGACATGTGTTAGACTAGACTATATCATTAAGCTTCAAGAGGGTGAAGGGGCCACAACTTTGGCTAAACTAAATCTCATCACTTTGGAGGTGAAAATCAGATAACAGATATCACTTAGCAAACACTACAGATACGTAGAACAAACGACTATTGTTTTTCGCTCTGCTGGAGTGAAGCTACAACATTGTCAGAACTTGGACTAGGACTATTATGTTGCCTAGGTCTCAGCCTGCATGGACGAAACCAGACTTTTAGGCTACTCTTACTAAAACGTGATTGACATATATTAGGACTACTTACCTGTCTCTTGTGACCTATTTTTTGAGGCATGCTGCTGCTTTACTTCGTGGCTCCAAAACACATCCACCAAACTGGTAGCTGTTATCACGGGGCCCGTGGTTTAATCGCGAACTGCATGTTTTTACAAGAGAACAAAGAGCCAACTGTGTTCATTCGCCACCACGCATTAGATATTCTAGCCTACTTCCTCATCTAACATAGTCGAATTTCCCTTGACACAGGTTGAAGGAATGTCACCTGTTGACTGAGCCTACATGATGTCACACCCCTTCAGCGGCTTGGCGTGTGTCGCTTTAGGCTCTTGCTAGGGCCTAGGCTAAACCTATCAATGCAAAAGATAAGAAAAACAGTCAACATTAAAGTGAAACCCGGGAATAAGGGAAGTCCTGTGTGCGACTGATGACTAATGATTTAGATTTCCATCCTTTCTCCATAGTTCTCCAATGCAGAACTTCGTTTCATTCTTTTTTAACGGTCTATGGTTTCACTCTGCAAAACCGTGATTTATCTTACGCTTGTTGCAACAGGATCGTCCGGCAGATGGCGCCATCGGATACAGTCCGTATAATTGAGTTGTTCGTAGTTTTCACATGCTTGACCAAAGTTTTATGGCATTAACCGAAGTGTTCACACACAACCATGAATTTGGAAATGCCAGGGCAGCGGGGGCGTTAACATTTATTCTCTTGTAAAGACTGTGTTACCTTGTGTTAATGTTGGCAACAGTCTTTTTAATTATTAATTTGAAATGAAATTTAATTTTAAAAGGCAAACAACAGACAACTCTGTTTTAGGCTACTCTAACACATTTCATATTCAATATTTTCATGCATCATGCCTTTTCAACATGTGGCCTAATCAGCACAACACAGGTGTATCATGCATTTCCAAGCCACGACTTATTCATTTCAGTTCTTATTTAATTGAAAATTATGTTGGGCTTACAGATGAGGATTTTCAGTCATCATAGATAATTAGGCTACATGTTGAAGAGATAGAAATTGAGAGAGAGAGAGATTCATGGCAAATAGAAAGCAAAAACTTTCCTCTCTACTTTCCTTTTTTACATGAACCCTAGAATCTCTCATTAGACAGACCCACATACAGTAAAATCCGAATATATAGAGCCTCCTCATCAGTAGAGTGCAGCGTTGTGTGTGTGTGTGTGTCAGTGAGTGTGTGATCATCTCTGTGATCAAATGTCATCTGCATACCTCAAGCCATCTGTAATCAGGTTGAAAGCCCAACCCGGCCCACCCTAGTCCCTGTTATTACCCTGCACACCCCACCCTCTGAGCTGTGGCGCTGGAGACCGCGGTCCCCGGGAAAGTGCAGTGCACCCTGACCCCCGCCTGTGATCCTGGGGATGTGACCCTGACAGCAGCCTGCAAGATTTTAGAAAATAAGGGGCTTTGCTCCAGCACCATGCTACACCCAGGGAGCAGGAATGGTCTAATTACTGGACAGCAGTTACATGGCAACCACATCAGGAGAGGTTGGGTACCAGCAGCTGCTAAATCTGTCCAGACTAAACCTCTGTCATCACACATGTGGCACAAGCGAGGGTGGAGGAGTGTGTGTGTGTGTGTGTGTGTGTGTGTGTGTGTGTGTGTGTGTCTGAGAGAGAGAGAGAACTGTGTAAGAAGAGAGAAAGAGAGAGAGAATACTCTAGGTGTTAGTGTATTTGTCTCTCTCATGCTCTGTGTACATGCGCACGTATGGACACAGTTACAGGGAGGAAATTGGGCATTCTAGGAAATTGCCTCTCTGTAAATGCGTTCAACTGTGAGCGAACAGTTTCAAGAACTGCATGGTTAACAGATATCACAAAAAAGTTTTGCACCAAAATCATACAGGCCTATTGGAGAATTCAAAATACATTTGCAAAGAGGGTAACAATAAACCAGAAGTTTTCATACTACGGCTTTATTCCTTTGTTGAGTCCTGAGCCCTCTCCTTTAATCCCTGTGCACTCACAACTGTACAGCTATGTATAGCTCTAATATGGTAATGAAGTTTGTTGATGACACCGCTATAATTTATTGCCAACAATGATGAGACAGCCTACATGAGCGAAGTCAACAACTTGCAGTGGTGTCAGGACAACAACCTTACTCTCAACGTTGCAAAGAATAAGGAGCTGATGGTAAACTTCAGGAGGAAAGGAGATCAATTGGACCCCATTATCATGAATGGTTCTACAGTGGAAAGGTTCAACAACTTCAAGTTCCTTGAACAGAGGACTTTACCTGGGACAGCCACACTGACAAGATTGTTAAAAAAAGCTCAGCAACATCCCCTCCACCTCAGATGATTAAGGAAGTTTCTGATCCTGATTCTGAAAGTCCTGAAGGCCTTTTATAGACGCACCACAGAGAGCACCCTGACCAGAAGCATCACTGCATGGTTTAAAAATTGCTCTGCCACTAGACGAAAAGCACTGCGAAGAGTCATGCGCACACAAGTATCTGCGCTACACCCATAACTTGTCTAAGAGCCGATGCATCAGGAAGGCCAAAAGAATCAGTAAGGACCCCAGCCATCCTAGTCATGGCCTTTTTCAGGTGCTATCATCTGGCAATCAATATCGTAGTCTCAAGTCTCGGACCACCAGACTATAGACACAGACATAGCTATAGACATAGAGCTATAGCAACAAGTTTAATTAAACAATTATTTTATGCAGTGGAAAGCGAAACATCCAAAACCAAACCGAGTGAATGAATAAATCAGAATAAGAGAGAGAGAGAGAGAGAGAGAGAGAGAGCTCCCCCTACAGTGGCCGATTTTTAGCAACAGTATTCTAGGCTACATTCTCACCAATCCATGTGAATTTACTTGTAAACAATAGCATAGGAACCACATGATCACTTTTGTGCGTTACACTGATTGACAAGCTGGTAACATCCTGCAAGTGTACTAACCGCGGAATCTACGCCAGAGGCGGGCGAGAGAGCCTTCATTCACCTTATAATGAGCCATCATCGTAGTGACTAGAAAGCTGATAAATTAATCCAAAAACGTTGCCTAGTGCCTACCTTTAATGTGTGTCATTTGACATGATTGTATTCAGATTGCTTTTTACCACATTATCTTTATGCTGAGAGCTGAGAATCCATCCACAGATTTATTTTGCGTAGTCCTACTCCTAGAATTGATCCAAATAGGCAATTGTAGTTTGACAGCCACTACTTTAGAATAAAACGCAGACTGTCGTCAAGGCTGAAATACTGAGATCAGCACAACTTGAAAGCATCAACAGTGCCTGACAACAGCACAGCCGCATAGGTTACACCTACTCTACACAGTCCGATCCCTCCCCTTTCTCTGATGGGACTCACTCTTTTGGGAGAGCGGCGGTATGTTTCAGTAACTAGGTGCTAGAGACGCTGGGTGGAAGAGAGGATACGCGCGTCTTTGCACTCATGTTCATGCGCCGCGTGCGACCAGAATAAACCTTACGTAGGGGCCAGAACCGGAAAGGGGTCTGGTCAATGACAAATCTTTGATTCGACTTTAAAACAGTAGAACAAAAAAACCTTTCTGTGCGTTGGTCCTCGTCTTCGTTTAGAAGATGAATCGAATAGCGGGAAAGCCACGGGATGATAACCTGATAGAGGTTCAGTCTGGCGGCGGTAAGTCTGTTTACCTTACAGTTTGTTGCGAGTGTTGAGGTTATGGAATGTAGCAATATTCGTTTAGTATTCCAAATCGGTATAATTTGTTCATTCTGTTGATGGTAAGGAGTAAATGTGCAACACAGTTTGAACTTTTGTGGGTTCAACGCAATACAAGGTAAATCGCTAACGTAGCTTGTTAACGCCACCCTGACACAGTAAAATGGCTATATACATAGATTTTCTAGCAACCAGCTGACATTGTTGGTAACAAACTTAACCGAGTTGGATTTGTTCTTCAGTTAGAGGCACAGTTGTATTTTAAATGCAACGCGAGCAAGTCATTCAGCCCTTTAATGTTAACTTTGGCTTGAAGTTGAACACGTCGTCATCCTGGGTCATATGTGGAAAGTGTTAGTCAGTTCAGGCAGTGGCTATTTTTTCCTTGTGGAGGATTTATTTTCCCCACCCTCTGTTTATGTTAGACGTCCACAGAAAGCAGTCAATTTACATAAATCTTTACTGTGGAAAATTTCTATTAAAAAAAAAAACGTTAAGCTTTTATCTACACCAAGACGCTTGCCAAATTACCCCTAAACGTCACTGTGTTCATTTGGTTGACTGGAGACGCGAACTTCCAGAAGGTATAGCCTCTTGTCTCCTGACAGGTTAACATTACCAATTGTTATTTGTAAGTTTTAGTAGTCTGTATTTCATTTATTTGATATATCTTCTTCACTACCACCTGCTTAGATTTTTCAGTCGCTCTCTCTCACACACACAGTTATCTTATGAGTTTAGCAGTGTCAGCATCGAAAGCACTGCCATTCAAAGAGACTTGCTCATCAAAGACCTGTCCAGTTGTGGAATATCAGATCAGATAGACTATACATTTATTTGTTTGAATTGCACAAGTCATTAGTGATATGCCAACCCCCAAAATTTAAACCTAATCATGTAGTAATGTAGGTTACTGTTGGAATTCCATATCAAGATAAAACAAAAGGTCGTGTTGTGATATGTACTGTGACAGGATGTAACTGATGGTGTTACAGTAATATGCCCTGCTAAGTGGGCAGCATAGCCTACATGTTTAATGAGAACTAACAAGATGGAATCCAGAGGTCAAACAGCAGACAAGAAAAAATAGTTCATTGAGTCTGATTGTCTTAGTTTGCATTACCCGTCAGAGATGTTGCTGTTGAACAACCCCCATAATGAATTAGCCAAGACATTTGGTTCTGCTCTTTCCTTTTTTTCTTCTGTTTCTCAGTTCTTCCTTGCTTGATTTAATGACCAGGATGCTGCCCTTATCTTTATGGCAGTGGAAATTTGACATTTTTACTTCAAATATGGCATGTTGAAATGTCTTATTAAGGACAAAAACAATGTTGAATGACATTACAGGCCAGGGTTTAGAATGCTCTGTCTCTTCTGCATACTTTGCACACTTGAAGACTTTGGTTTGTATTATTATCATAATAAAAATCATATGACATGATGCCCAGCTTTTATGCTCTTAGCACACTCCTATTCTCTCTCCCTCTCTCTCTCTCTCATGCACACACACACACACACACAAACACACACATACACACACACACACACACACACATGGTCACCTCTCCATGCAGGCTAAAGGTAGACTGAGCTGCCAGAGTTTTGACTACACCAAACAGCTGAAAGGAGGCCTCCCATGTGGCTTTGTCATATTTTGCTTTGTCATTGTCCCAGTGTGTTGACGATCGCAACAGAGTTGTTCTCTGCTAGAGGTGGCCTGGGTCACACCATACATTGGAACTTAATAAGCATTGTTTTGCAGGGACACTTAGGCAACCATTATGTTTGAATTAATTTTGCTTCGTCGATCAGACTCTTTGACTTCGCTTCACTAAGTGCAAAGAATCTGTACATCCTTGATAGGTGTTACAGTAACTGGGCACTTAGTTTAAACGTGAAATAAATAGGTTTTGGCTTTAATTTCTGTTCACTGATTGGATGCTAAGACATTTAGTTGAGGAAACTGAAGCCTTTGGATACCTGAAGAAGTACTGTAGTAAAATGCAACGCTGAGTGAAGGTAGATAGATAGATACTTTATTTATCCAAAAGGAAATTAATTAATTAGGTTCTAAGCAGCACGGACCTGACCACATGTCAGTAAAGTCGCTTAATGCTCTGGCTCTGCTCTGTGTCTCTGTGTCACACAATAGGAAAATGCTTCGAAAATACTAGTAAAGATTGTATAATTCAGGGTGTGCATGTAGCCCAATAAACATTTACATTTATGTATTCAGCAGATGCTTTTATCCAAAGCGACTTCTATTTGTCAACTATCAACTACATCAGGGCCAGTCCCCCCTAGAGCAACTTAGGGTTAAGTGCCTGGCTCAAGAGCTTCAACAGTGGCAGCCAGGATTCGAACCCGCAATTTCCAAGCTACTAGCCCCCCTAACCACTATGCCACCAAAACTGTGTTATCTCAGTGTTATGATTGCAACAAGTTTATAAGCAGTTTATAAACTTTTCAGCTGTAAAATTTTTCAAGACCTGCATGTTAAACAGTAACTTGCCAATAGAATCACTGAATAGTAGCCTGGTCATGCATTCCTAACACTTCTGCTTGATTAGCATCTCCCTACAGTGCTAGTCTGGATTTGATCTCATTGAACTTGTCTCAGGAGGCATTTTAACCTGTCCAATCAGTGAACAGAGGGAGGCGTTGTGAATGCAGAGCTAGAATGCTAGGCCTATCAGTCAAGCAAGCAATCGAATCTCACTACAGAATGTCCAGACCCTCTGTATGAAACAAAAGTGTAGAATGAGAGTCTGGTTTTATTACCAGGATAACTGAATAGCAGTGCTGATCATCATTAAATGTGTTCTGTGAAGGCAGTTTAGAGTGGTGCAGGGAAGTCGTCACTATTTGTATAGGTCAGGCCCAGGTTGCTGTTCCCAAAACAAGATCAACCTCAACATCATCTAGTCACTTGTGTACATCATAACAAATGCTTTTGCACATCCATTCAGTTGAGTGTGTAAATAAAGAACAACAAAAAATTATTGTCAGCTATTTTTTTGCATCATCAGTAGCTAAATGATAGCCTATATAAACACGTGTGATACAGGTTCACTGTGGAATATCTTAGTCCTTTCAACCAAAACAGGCAGTCATTAGTTCACTGCTTGAGTCTTTATTCAAGTGTTAAACAAGTTGTCATATGCAATAGGTCAAGTATAATTTAGCAATTTTGTGTGCCAAATTTTAGGGATAAAATGCTATAGTTTGGTCTGTAATGAATTACATGGTTGGACAAAAGACAACAGTCCAAAAAGTACTGTAAAGTACAGTAGTCCTAACTTAATGTTTCATCACTGACAGTGTTCCACATTGGGTACAGTATTATGTTCTACTGTAATACAGAAGTTAATAATTACATATATGATAAAATAAACAGAAGAAAAAACATTGAACGTTTTTTTTTGTTTTTGTTTTTATTTTTTTTATGCAAGTATTTGTACAAAATGGCATAACATTTTGACCTACAATTGACATGAACTTTCCACTCTGATGACATTGACATGATATAGAAGCTACTTGCTTTGGAGACGTAGTCTAAGCATTTCAAATAAGTGATTTTGCAGGTAATCCACTAGGCCTATCTTTTGCAGTTTGCACTCATTGTTTCAAGAAATGTACCAACTGTTGTGCAAATGTTGATGATCTAAAAACTGTACCAAAGTGACTGAGACGGATAGATGCAAGAAATGTGTCTTTGTTTGCCTGTCAGCAGCAGGACATAATTTGCCTAGATACAGGAAATGGAGTTTATTGTGTGCCTTGAGCTGGACAGGTGCAGCTAGACTTGCCCTCACTAATTAAAGAGCTATTGTGTGTTTTGCGTGTCACTTGCGTGTGTGTGCGTGTGACAGATGTATGTGGTGTATTAGTGCTACTATAAACAGGTGTCCTACAGAAGGACCGTCTGTAGTGTTGAAGTGTTGAATTAAGCCATGCAGCCAGCCCCCCCCCCCCCCAATCAGCCCAGAGACAGAGCCCTGTTGTTTAGTCATCCCAGGCAGATTATGAACACATGGAGTCGGGAAAGAGCAGAGAGAGATAGAGAGTCCTGCAACCTGGGGGCATCTGTCCCTTGATCAGCTGCTCAGCATACACACAGGCCAGGCCAGGCCACTCCAGCTCACTCACATACTCACTGTCTCAGGAGTTGACACACTAAGAGAGAACAGCGCCTAGTTCCTGCTTTATTTGAGCATTAAAACATGGCGACCTTTTAAATACAAACAGACCACAACATGTGTGAAAACATTGATTTGTCAGGCACAGGCGAGCTGTCAGGTAAGCAGGTTTTTTTTATCTCATGCATATGTATTTATGGGAAAGTCAAGTGAAAAGTGTAAGTATCATGCAAAAACATGGGAGAGGTGGTTGGGTATTCTGGCTATTCCTAAATCCAACCTTCCTGAAAGTTTGAAGAATCCGTCAACCGTGTTAGGGCATGTCTGTCTTGCATTATCACTGGCAGTAAACAAGCCCCTAAGAGTCATTCTCAGTGGGTGTTGTCCCAATTCACTATTACTTGCATACTTCCATTGATTGCTGATAGAGATCACCAGAGGGGTTTTTTATGGCTGTGTTGAACTCTGCTCTGACTAGTTGCTGTGTTTCAGTCAGATTGTCTTGAGACAAAACACCCACGCACACCCTCTCGTTATGTAGACTGGTGGCTGAGCCACACTGAGGGTAATATTCCCTTGCAAATACAATGTGGAAACACACACAAGAGATTTTTTGGATATTGAAAACTATTAAATATCTAGGCCTAGGTCAAGTGAGTGCCTGTGAATGTTGGACCTGATACAAAGGAAGTAAGTGGACTGGAGGATTTTGTCACATGGAATATGAAGATTTACTTTCTATCTAACAAAAAGTTTAGTAAAACATGTTCAACAGAGCTTGTTGTGCTCACAACACCCCTGGCCCAGGATAGCAGCCCTCTGAAACAATGATATAGCCAAAGATAGCATTTGTGTCTGTCTGTCTGTCAGGTGTAGGCGTGATGAAAGACATGGCATAAGCTACATAGTTTAGAAGATGTGGCATAGCAGGGATAGCCTATAGTGAACAGTGGTAGGCTAACTCACATGGATATATAAACACATACAAATAGCATGTAGGTCTAAATAATGGCTTAGGTTGGCTATTTTCAGTCATGCAACTCAACTCTGACTTGGGGTTTCCAGAAATACACACATACATACACACACACAAAGCAACACTCACAGAGGCGTGCGCTAACGCTGACTCAAGATACTTAAGATCCTCTGAAAGTTGATCCGGGTCCTCAGCATATGAGTGCTTTCTAATGGGTAGCCAACATGACTATGACCCCAGTAATGTGGATGGTGGGGCTTGGTGCAGATGCTTGTGTGATTTTTTATTACATGTTGTAAGTCTAGAATAGAAATAAGGTTTGGAATCAACACAGTATGAACTCTCATGTTTTTCTTCATTAGATTCTTTAGTCTCCAAAAATAAATCTTGATGACTAGATTTATGAAACAAATGAGTATATTAAAATACTGATATTAAAACACCATCTCTCTCTCTCTCTTTCTCTTTCTCTTTCTCAATCTGCAGAAGACAACAATGCCTACCAGTTAGAATCCTTTTCTGAGGAGCATGGACATGGACACAATGGGGTAAATATCAGTGCAAGCACATGCACACACACACACACACACACCACATACACACACACACACATATACACACACATTTTGTATTGCACTGCAATGTAGGATGCCAGCTGTCGTGTCATTATCTTATCAGTTTTATTTTTCACATAGTTTTCACAATGTCACAATCTTCTATCCATTGTCTGTGGAAGAGAGATGAGAACCACACCATATCCCTGGTTTCTGTCCTTTCGGATGGCTGTTGGATTGCAACAGCACCTGAGACTTTGAGAGATTGACAGCATCTGTGAGGGAAGCCATTCCCCATTACTTAGTGTTTTCCTACTAGGCTTGTCTTATCTTTTCAGACAAGCAAACAATAACCTGGGTAGTGTCCTTTTAAGTATTTATGATAATGGTGTGGGCTATTGATGTTTCTCTTTGGACCCTAGGGACATGCAGTCTTAATGGATTTGAGTTGGTCTAAAGAGTCATTCATAGTGTAGACAGCTGATCTTGTAGTATGTTGGACAAACCTGTACAGTGGTTCATGAACCAGAGTATGAATCACAGTCACAGGCTGTAATAGAGTGCTGTAATATACTGTGCTGTAGGTTGATCTTCATCTGTCTAATTACTTCTCTTTATCCATTCGTCTGTACATCTGGCTGTTTACCTTCTCTCACACTCTGCCCCCTGGCCACCTCACCATGGCCCCTGTCTCTCTGTGTGTGTGTCTGTGTGTGTGTGTGTGTGTGTGAAGTCTGAGTCATCTCTGTCCTGCTCAGAAGACCTGGCAGGCTCTATCCACTCCTCACACTCCTCAGACAGTGTGTGTATTCCGTGCAAGAGGGACAGCTTGCTGCCCAACCATGAGTCTGTCCACCACCTCTCCAGTTTCTCTGGGGTAAGGGGGCACAACGTGTGTGTGTGTGTGTGTGTTAAGCAGTTAAGCTTCTCACAATGGGAATGTGTCTGAGCCCCAAGTTGAAGCGGAACCAACTAATCCCTCAAACGGAGAAACTCTGCCGTGGAATTCTTTTGTCCAACGAGTTGTTAAAATTGAGTTAAAAACAGTTCAAACACTCTGTGTGGAATCTTTTGCCCTGAATCTAAAGGCATGCCTCTCTTGTCCTATGCTAGCTTATATACTTCCTCTAACATCTCATGATCAGAGTGAATTATTGTTTGTTATCTGCTGAAAGCATACTTTTATGGTCTTGTTTCCATGCTGTGGGTGGAGGACTCAATTAGTTATCTCCTTGTTTGATGATGCTGATGACCTTCTGCTTTTGGCCCGACCAAGCCATACTCTTTCCTTGAATCATGTTATGATG
Organism: Tenualosa thibaudeaui; assembly: GCA_027481765.1. Lineage (NCBI taxonomy): Eukaryota > Metazoa > Chordata > Actinopteri > Clupeiformes > Clupeidae > Tenualosa > Tenualosa thibaudeaui. The sequence continues at coordinate 15,494,718 of JAIFZK010000007.1, forward strand.
ACCATAGTGCTTCATTATTAGAACTAACCACACCCCCACCCAACCCATGTCCCTGTTGCCAAACGTGTGTGTGTGTGTGTGTGTGTGTGTGTCATACTGCACTGGTGGATGAGTGCACTATTAGTGCATTGGTATGGTTTGTCAGACTAACTCTCCCATATCCCATTTCAGAAGGCAGTGTTTGTAGTGAACACATTTTTTTCCATGTGCATTGGCAATCAGTTTTATAGTTCAACCTGGAGAGATGTATGTGTGTGTGTGTGTGTTGCAAGTGTGTATCTAGTGTGTTGTTGGAAAAGAACGGCAATGCCTTTGTCAGAGTTGTTATGTTGAATGATAGACAGAAAGGGTAGTGAATGAGCTCATTAGTGCCTGTGCTTGTCTGCTTGCAAGTGCTAACCCAGTGACTGGCATGCTGTTGTTGTGGTTCAGTGGGGCTCCCTGCACCCTGGTCTTCTTGAGACTCACTGTAATGGCTCCTTTCCCCACAGATCTGGAGGAAAAGAAATCTCTTCCTGAAGTATCGCTCCCGGGTACGCCATGGTAACCCTAGGGTTAGCCTGCTACCTGTGTGTGTGTGTGTGTGTGTGTTCAGGCATGAGTATGCGGAGTGTGGCCATGGACACACAGTAATGTGGTGTCTTAGCAGTTGTGTATGCCCATCCCTTATATCATCAGTGTGGTGTGATGGCCTAATGTAGCTGCCTTTCCTTGTGAGACTGCTTATTTGCTACGTTGAGCTGAGCTTCTTGGTTAGGCCTTACTCTGATAAGCGTATCTGATTGTAGAGAGATTCCTGGGACCTAGGACTCTCTCTGAGAAGTTCCCCCTGTCAATCCCACTTTTAGTGCATCTTATCACTTGTGTTACTGCTGCCTTGATACCAGGGACCTCTCTACTTTGATGCATGTTCAGCATGAATAGATTCAATTATGCAATAAACTTCCCAAGAGTTCAGATTTCCAAGTTATATCTAGACATAGTTTCCTATCTATACTTGAGAATAATTTGCTAATTTTATTGAGTGCATTGCCTGCTTGTTAAATATCTAACAGTATACAGCACATGCTTTCATGCGTTGCTGTTTTATTTACAGTAATATTCTCCTTTTAATTAGTTTGGTGTAATCTGTTGTTAGTTGTTGTTATTTTGCTGTATAGAAGGATAGCTCTTTTCTGTAGAGTGTTCTGCATAAAGACATCATCTATGTTTCACATACACCATTTATTGTAATGACTGCTGTTGGTTAAGGATCCTGTATACAGTTCCAGAGCAAATATGTGCTCAAATGTAGAGCACAGGCACAGGTGCACTAATAATGGAAAGGTTCCCTAACCTGTTTTGTTCTCACCTGTAATTAAAGAACTGAGCGAAGAGGTTGAGATCAACTATGTGCACACACGCACACCTACACACATATATATGCACACACACACACCTCAGGTACCTGTGTGTGTGTGTGAGTGTGCATGCAAAGATTCCCATTTGCATTCACTGGATATTTGAATTTACTGCCACCATAGCAATGGAAGAGTCTGTCTACTTATGACCTTTATTTATAAGTATAAATGTGGGATGCTGTCCTTCTGTTGTGGTACCATCATAACAGTATGGCACTAAGAGCTTGGAATAATTTGTAATTCTTGTAATCTTATCTTAGTTATTTTTATAATCAATTCTCCTTTGAAATTCTTTATCAAAATCATGGAACTTGTTCACCTTTCATAGAATTCAAAAGCATTAGATTAGAATATGCGTTAATATACATTTAGATGTGTTTTTACAGATGCTTTATATTTGATATGCATTTGCACACAATCATGGGCCATACACATCCTCCATGCTGTAGTCTTTTGAGATGTTTTACTGAGTTATGAATGACATTTGGTGCTCTCTCATTCGGTCATGTTGAGCCTGTTATTATGAACCTATGATTTATGTGTTTCAAAACAGGCCACATCTTCTACTTGGAGTAAAGAGCACGTAGGGTAGACAAGATGGCAACATCAGATTATTCACATTGTTGCATTTTTACATGTGGCCTTACTGAGCAAAACCCACAGTATTGCAGTGACAGAACGCCTTAACTAACAAAGTAACACATCAACCAACGCCCAAGCGAATTGAATGCATTCTAGGCAGCCATTAGCCCTTGAGTGGATAATGTCAGACGAGAGACTGGTCAGTGGCAGTAGCAATGAGTTGCTACCTTGCATTTGACTAGTTTGCACTGTCTAGTTTGAATGCCAACACATGATAACATGTTTATTCTCCATTAGAATGCCTTAAGTTTCCCTCCAGTATGCCCGCAGTTTGAGTGATGCTTCGTGACCGCTGCATTAGTTTAGCTGTGGGCAGGCTGAAGCCTCAGGGGAAACAGCATTAGTGATGGTAAGAACTGATGTGGGGAGGTGGAGGAAAGAGGAAATGGATCTTATCCTTAAAATCATTATTATATTATTATTATTTAAAGATGCTGGAATCAGTGAAGCTTAAGCAATTTGATATCGGAATAGGATAATAGTCCTATAATGCCATTCCGTCGCAGTTTTGAGATGTTTGAGATATTTTGCCTTCCCACACAACACTGGGTATTCATCTTAAAGGAAAGCTCCGGAATAAGTCAACCCACAGCCCTGCTGTTCAAGGTTGTAGAGTTCCCCCTGTCAATCCCACTTTTAGTGCATCTTATCACTTGTGTTACTGCTGCCTTGATACCAGGGACCTCTCTACTTTGATGCATGTTCAGCATGAATAGATTCAATTATGCAATAAACTTCCCAAGAGTTCAGATTTCCAAGCTATATCTAGACATAGTTTCCTATCTATACTTGAGAATAATTTGCTAATTTTATTGAGTGCATTGCCTGCTTGTTAAATATCTAACAGTATACAGCACATGCTTTCATGCGTTGCTGTTTTATTTACAGTAATATTCTCCTTTTAATTAGGATAGGATAGGATAATAGTCCTATAATGCCATTCCGTCGCAGTTTTGAGATGTTTGAGATATTTTGCCTATTTTTTATCCTCACACTGACTGAACCAACTGATCAGTCAGTCTTTATTGTTGCACACATCATTGTGCTTGTCCACCACAGGTATTAGTTTATATCAGTGTAAATCCAGTAAATCCAGAAATCAAGATATCTGATCTGACATCAAGAACATTTTTTTCAGATTTTTTTAGGGACATGGGTCTTTCCTGTCTTCACACACACACACACATACACACACAAATTGACCTGCACACACACATGCGCAGACACATGCACAGATGTACATATTGATGCGCATCTTTAGGTCTTGTAGCCTACCCCACTAACCCCCCTCCACCCTTGGCTCACGTACAGTGACCACCCAGGTTTGGGTCTATTTTGAGGGCCGTGATGAGAGAGACGGAGAGAGAGAGAGAGCAAGGGAGGGAGCTACAGCAGGGCTGCAGCACTGTCCCTGTGTGTGTGTGTATGTGTGTGTGTAATCTGGGATCTGTAATTAGGGGAAAATGAGAGAGGAGCAGCCAAAGGAAAACTCCGGCCCTGCCATGTCTTAAACACAGCTCCTAAACACGGGGCACGTATAGTACAGCAGTAGGGAGTTGGGCCGGGTGGCTAATTCTGGCTTAGTGGGCAGAGCAGGCCTGCACAGAATCAGACAGACAGAACAGACGAGGCAGGGCAGGACTGGGTGGCAAACATGGATCAGAGGGGAAAGAGAAAGTGATGGGAAAGTGAATGGACATAATTAATAGTGGAATATGGAGAACACAGGAACAGAGACAGGAACAGATCTCTGGGAGTCAGTAGCTTGTTAAATGTGTTACTACTGTACCGTAATTTCCCAATTATTAACCAAGATTAATATGTTGATTTTGTACAATTTCTTCATTCGTGAGGTGTATACATGGGTGAGGGCTACATACAGATTGCATTTCTTCGTCTGATCTGATTGTGATTCAGTAGGTGTTGTTTAATAAACTGAGGTTAATACAAAGGAGAGGATAATACATGGTTTTGTTTTTTAGTTGGCATAAAACACTGACCTGAGGTTTATACATGGTGTGGCTTGTATTTGGGAAATTACTGTAATAAGATGTCTATTTGTAGCCACCCATCATAGTCATAAACTGTCAGTTGTAGATTTTTTTTTTTATCTAATCTTTTTTTATCTTTTTACTAGCGATTTCATATCTATCTATCTAGGGATTTCATATCTATCTATCTAATTTCATATTTCATATCTATCTATCTAGGAATTTCATATCTATGTATCTAATCTATCCATCTATATGTATATACTCGTGCACATTACAATAGTGCCAGATTTCTACTATTGTGTAAAAACAGTCATGGGAAAAGCCTTTAGGCTGGCTCCCAGTCTTACGTTAAGAAAAGCCATAACTGTGCCCCTATTAGTTAGCCCCTGTTACTCTAAAGCCTCATTCAGACATGACCTCCAGATGTCACACCTATATTTGCTTTCTGCCTATACAAACCTGGACTCCCTGGAAAAAGAGATAATATCTTAATGAGACAGTCCTGGCAGAAACAAGGATAAAAAAAAATGGCTAAGCCTATAATTGACAAGGTTATTTTTCATCCTTAGAATCGATCACATTTTCAGTTTAGTTGTGAGATTTAATATATGGAAAAAGCGTATTTGTCATAGACCAACTAATAGACCCCCTATGCTATTGTTTACACAACTTGTCATGGTTTGTTTACCAAGTTGTCTAGCAGGCATGCTGATTACATAAATGCATAACAGTGCCTCATCTCTGGGCCTTTCCAGTTGTCATAGCAGCGCACTCACAGACCAAGGCTTGTTGTGATAATGCGCTGAACTGCTGGAGTTGTAAATGCAAAATTGCTTAGTAACGAAGTAAATCTCATGTAAAACACATGAGGCATGCAAACAAATTAAATGCAATACAATATAAGCCCAGCAGACCAGGACGAGAACACTGCTGCTGGGCTGCCAGGTGTAAAGGCAGGGACATATGTTATATACAGTCTAAACAACAAACTACACATATAGAGTTAACAAGTCTCCCAGACTGGATGGCATGTAGTATAATTATTTTGAAAGGAATGACGCACAGTGAAGTATGGTTCATCTCAGTATGACTGCACATTAATAAAATCATCTCAGTATGCCTGCACATTAATAAAATTAGGCTATTCTTTTTCAACACAAAAGAAAATATTTTAGGAAGACTTGTGTTGGCCAATGAGGATGTTTTTAGAAGCCCCCATCCTTTAGCTTGTTTTGCTGTGTTTACATCCTCTGCAGTGCGAATACTTGCACACACGCACACTCACACACACACACACACACACACACACACACACACACACAAACGCACAGAAAAAGATCCCTGACCCACTCACACACACGCTTCTCATTGCTGGGTGGAGAGTCTGCAGGCTCCCTTGTGCTTTATCCACCACACGCCCACAATTACGGGCTATTTAAAGTACTGCGAGGGTCAGACAGCCATTTGGCCACTATTCCAGGGACCGCATGGCATTTGTTGGCAAATCCTAGATCGCTGGGGACTCTGGGAGGACTGGCCCAGTGTTGGCACTTACATGGCCCACATCCAAAGATTCCTCATGGCATTAGGGCCAAACTAGCACCTCCTCCTCACTGTTTTATACGGTGTCTTTTAAACAGATTGTTTGGTTTGTGTGGTTAAATGTTAATGTCAGTTCAGTTTCAGTGTTTAAATGGTGAGAAAAAGGAGAACAACAAAAAGTGAAAATCCCACAGAGGTTTTCAAATTTGCCACCGCCATTGCCATCTGCGACTGATGTCACTTCCTGTTGTGATTGTCCCGAGCATCTTCACTGTTAGACCCTCTTTCTCTCTTTCCCTCCTTCCTCCTCTCTCTCTCCCTCCTTCTCTGATCTACCTCTTCAGCTCTCCCCCTCCCTTTCCTTCTCCTCTCCTCTCCTCCTTGGCAGTGTGTGTGCGTGTGTGTGTCTGTATGTATGTTTGTGTGGTGTGAGTGTGTGTGGTGTCTGGGTGGGTGCTGGCTCGCTTCTGTGGAAGCCTGTGGTCAGTGTGAAAAAGCTGTGTGTTCCAGATGTGTGTGTGTGTGTGTGAGTGCCAGGGTAAAGACTGTGTACAAACGGGGTGTGAGTGTGTGTGTGTGTATGTGTGTGTGTGTGTGTGTGTTTGAGAGAGCGAAAGCACAGTTGGATTAAAGCAGCATTCTGACATCCTGATGTAGCCACTGATGCTGCGCCTATGAGAGCGAGAAAGCATGGAGGTAAAACGCACACCACTAACCCCACCTCACCCTAACACAAACACACACACACACACCTCTCTCTCTCTGTCTGCACAGATAGAGCAGAAAGGGCTACACAGGGAGGGGCACTATCAGCACACACACTGCAACACTGCTCTAATCTACTGATGTTAGACATGCTGCATGTAAAAGACTGTTAGCTTGTGTTGCTACACATGCTTTTGGTATAGCTTTATATTCTGTTGTAAGCAGAATGACTTGGATACTGATATGCCATCATGCCATTATCATGTTTTTCAGTTTCAGTTTATGTAAGGATGTGCTGGATGTGTCATTCTTCCATGTAACTGTTGTTTCAGTCTGCAAGCAGTATTAGTTGGGCTCGTCCCAAATGTTCCTTTTGTGATCTGTGTATGTAACTCTTGAGGTCTCGCACATCAGACATCAAAAGTCATACGTGACTCCTTGGACTTGGACTTCAGCAGGGCTTTCCCCTCGGGAGAGCAGCTCTTACCTGTGCTGGCTCAAGTCACTGTTGATAGTCTGCCATGGCTCATGCTTCAGGCACTCTTAGAAGCAGCCAGAGTTTATGCTTGCTGTCCTTGCTGTGTTCATATCTAAGATAGTGGAGTTAATGGAAGAGTTTCCTTGCTCTGTTTATGTTTGTGTAGTTGGGGCAGAGGGGTGAGGCGATGAAGGGTGATATGTTAGCCATGTGTGTTAGCTAGCTGGCTAGCTATGGCTACCACACCAGCACAGCTCAGGTCTCAGACTGGTGTCTCTGCTGCCTGCACTGTCATTGGCTATTTTTAGACTCGGAGAACAGCTGCAGTAGGGCCAGTGACAGGAGACAAACCATTTTTTTTCTGCTCTTCTTTTCTCTCTCTTGCTTTAAACACATGTTAGTGGCGTTTTTACTAACTCTTCTCTCGTACTTCTCTCCTTTTCTCTCACGGTCTCTCTCTTTTTCTCTTTCCCTGGTGTTTTTCCTGATAAAGGATCACTCCCTGCCGCCTTAGCATTCTCATCATGCTTCTCCCTCCACTTATCTTCCTCTCCCTCTCTCTCCTGACCCTCCCCCTCTCCCTCCATCTATCCTTGCTCTCCCTCTGTCTATAATAATAGTAACAATAATAATTCTCCTCACCCCCCCCCCCCATCTCTCTCTCTCTCTCCCTTTCTCTCTCTCTTTCCCTCCCTCCCATTGCATTCCAGCTCTCTCACAGTGGGAGGCTAGAGATGACAGTGGAGCTTGCTGGAGGCCATGTAATGAGCCACGTAGTACAAGCCCCAGCAAGGTCCAACAAGAGGGTCAAACAAACGCCCCACAGCCACTAAAAACAGCACTAAGGAGATCAAGTAAAAGTGGTAGACTAGCTGCACACAAAGGCACTCAAAACCTTCCAGACACTTTCTAGAGCTTTACTGGCATTGGTAGAACATGCTAATTTGTGTTTCATGGTAATACAGTCAGCTGTATCAATCATGCTGTAAAGGTTGTGTTTTTTTTTTTTGTGGTTTTCTACCTTCCACCCAGAACCACAGTGCATATCCTGGATGGTTGGTTGGAATTGTGTTAGCCACCCTTCATTTGACCATATGCTATCTAAATTAAATGACACCAAAACAAACAGTCTGATTAAAAAGGATACCTCCAATAGTGGCAAAAGACTAAATGGTGTTGCTTAACTATAACTAATTCAGCTTGAGCGTACTGAAGTAGACTTGGAAAATGAGCACTGAAAATTGAGACGAAAAGTAAACACTATGTATTGGACCCAGTAGGCCTATTACAGGGATAGAAGCAGTTGTTAGCCATGTGTGGCCTCAAAATGACGCTCCCTTAGTCAGGCCTGAACTGAAGTATTAGTAAGCACACTCTTGGTCACATTGCTTACATTACTATAAGCCTGGTGCGTGTCTTCTGCTATAAGCAGCTGTCTAGACTAACACAGGCTTAAAGACTCAGACAGAGAGAGAGCTCTAAGGTGTGATACATCTTTCAGAGTGATAGCAGAGAGAGGTGTCGTGGGAGGACAATGCTTGTATTAGAGCAGTGTGGTGTGCACATCCTTGTGCAAAGTTCTGTTGTTTGCAAGCCACAAGTGCTCCTGAACATCAGCTGTTAAACTACGGCACCTGGACCTCCGGTTTATCTCAGAAATCCTGTTGGATAGCTTTCAATTTCTCTTTGATAACTTTAATAAATACTTCACTCCTGACATAACTACATAACTGGAAAACATGGAACACAAGAAATGGCTGTCCAGGGTTGGGATGGTGAACATTGTGAATAGTGTTTATGTGCCCTCATGTCTGTGAATAGTGTGTGTGTGTGTGTGTGTGTGTGTGTGTGTGCGTGTGTGTGTGTGCGTGTGTGTGTGTCTTTGTCTGAGTATGTTTGTATGTGCCTGCGTGTCCGTATGTAGCATATGTAAGTGTGGGGCGTTTGTCCAGTACATGTGTTATGCTGTGTGTGTGTGGGTGTGTGTGAGATAGAGAGTCCTTATGAGTCATGAGGTCATTAGTGAGCAGTGGTCTCTCTGGGGGAATGTAGGGACTTCCGCCCCTCCCCTCTGGGCTTTCCCTTGAGTGTCCCATAGTTACTCTCTGAGCCACACCACATTTGTCTGTCCACCTGTGGCCTGTGTGTCTGTGTGTGTTTATTACAAAGTAATGGTAAGAGAGAGAGAGCAGCAGCAGCTGATCTGCTGACCTCAAAAATACATTCACTAAAGAACTCTGCTGTACTCTTCTGTACTGGTTTGCATGAAGTACATTACACACTTCAGAATGCAGTGTTGTATACATGAGAGACATTTTGAGTGTGTGAATCTGCAGCTGTCTGTAGTATTGGGGATGAGACTGTGTGGCATGGTGTTCAGAGAATGGTTCTGTGGGGTTGCATCTTCCTGCTTGAATGGATGACTCAGGGTGTAGAATGCGGATGGTTTTTCTGCAGTACCATAATCATTATTCTGATAATCTGATTTTCTGTGTGTGTGTGTGTGTTTACACAGGTGGACAAGCAGCAGCAGAGCAAAGACTCTGTGTTCTTCAGAGATGGTGAGCGGCGGATTGATTTCGTCCTCGCCTACGTGGAAGAGAAAGACAAAGATGGCGAGAAGAAGGAGGTGAGCCAGCTATGCCCACTGCAGATGGCACCACCTGTGACAGGTGTTCTCCCTGGCTGTCTAATTGTGGGCGTCCCATAATTCTTCATGACCTATGCTTTAGAGACAGGGTTATCAGTTTATTGTTTTATCAGCTTCAGCCCTGTTCCCTGTTTCACCGATAACATAGATGATCTTGTGTTCACATGGGCCCACAAGTAGATAAAAATGTAAAAAAAAAAAAAAATTACACAACACATTGTAGTCATGCCTACATAAGCAATGAAATATGGAAAAATCACAATTCATCCTCAAGTCACATATTAGAAACTATTGCTCTACGCATTTTAGTGCATGCTTAAGTGGCAGTAGTGAAGACTAGATAGATAGATACCTTATTTATCCAGAAGGAAATCAAGGTGTCCAGTAGCTTATACACAACATATATACACATACTTACATGAACATACACATTACATACAGATGACATACACATGACATACATACACATACACATACACACTTCAAAAGTTCAAGGGAAGATTGGGGACAGATTTCCTGAAGTCCACCACCATTTCCTTAATTTTGGTGGTGTTCAGCTGCAGCTGGTTAGACCTGGACCATCCCACAAAGTCCTTCATAAGGCCTCCTGTGTTCCCCCTCCTGTCCATCCCTGATACACCCCACAGTTGCGGTGTCATCAGAGAACTTCTGCATATGGTGTGACTCAGAGTTGTATTTGAAGTCCGTGGTGTACAAGGTGAAGAGTACAGGAGAGAGAACAGTTTCCTGATTCACCAGTGGTCCTTACCACAGCCTCTGATGTGAGGATCCCCAGTCTAACAAACTGGTGTCTTTGTTAGGCAACCTGTGATCCAGGTCACCATGCTTGGGTCAAATCTGCAGTAGTTGGACTCTCAGAATATGATTTTCACAGCACTGCTTCTTTTGTCCAAGTGGCATCCTCCACTTCCACATTCTGCTGATAGGCAAACAGTAGGGGGGGTGAGCGCATGGCGGACCTGGGTTCTTAGGAGGTGGAGCAGCAGGCGTTCGAAGGTCTTCATTAAGTGTGAGGTGAGGGCAACAGGGCTAAAGTCCTTAGGGTGTGCCTTCTTGGGCTTCCCGTTGCCTTTGTACTTGTTATCTGAGGAATGAAGTTGTGGTCTGACTTTCCCAGTGGGGACAAGAGGGTGGCACAGTATGCACCCCTTATGTTTGCATGCATGGGGTCTATTGTCCTGCTTTTCTTCAATGGACATTCAACAAACTGGTAGACGTTAGTGAGGTGAGGAATCCAGTGTTGAACTGATTTCACAGAGATTGCAAATAAGGCATCTTTGTGTTGAGTTGAGCCCTGCATCTGAAGAGTAAATGATGTCACATTCAGTGTCTGGTCAGGTGCGTGGGGGAACATAAACACAGACAACAATGGAGTGTTAGAACTCCCTCATCATGTAATACAGCTGGATACTATGCATGAATATGTTGTGCCATGAATGATATGCAAAATAGCGAAAGATAAGCTGAAATATGAGCAGAGAATAGAGAATATAGTGATTTCCTGAATATAAGCTGCACCATATATAGTAATATTATATTAATATATATAGTACAACATATATAACATGAACATGACTAACATTCACTACACCCATATATTTACCAAAGTTTAATAAACATTACTTATGCAGAGTTGGGTCATAAGCAGAATTGGGTCATGATATAATGAGAACATAGATTGTGGAAAATATCTGCAAACCCATGTATAGCCCTTCCCTCCCCCTCATAGTCTGATGTTTTTTTTGCTAGATTAGTGCATTATCCTTGGATAATAGTTGGGAAATCAGAGTATACTACTGATTATAAGTCAGATTATAAAAGAATATAAGTCTGCCAAGTCCTTCAGAGCCAGCAAAAAGGAGCCGTTAATGATGAGCGCTCGCATTACCTCAGCAGATTTTCCTGGTATTGTTTACCTGATGATTTATCTTGCATGGGTCAGTGAAGCTGCACCAGTCTCAGGCTGCCTGGTGTATTAAGGAAAGATCAATACCTCTGTGCTCAGAGCCTCAAATGAACCAGCCTGAGGTCCCACAGTGAAAAAAAACACACACACACACAAAAAATGCAGAAAAAACTGCTGGAGTAGAGCAGAACCTCACCTCAGCGATAATATTCACCCCAGAGACAACCATAGAAGTGAACATAGTTGGAATAGAACACTCTTCCGTGTTCCAGTGAAACATAGGTAAACACTCAGTTTTCACATATTACGGAGTATTATGACTCATTTGACACACACACACACACACACTCCACCCTTTTGGTTTTTAATGGTTCTTCTCTATCCCTCTCTCTATCCTTTTCTCCCCATTTCCTTTCTCTGTGGCTCTTCTCTTCTACTTCACTCTCTGTCTCTGTCTCTCTCCCTGTCTCCCTGTTTCATAAATGTGTGTGAGAGTGCCACAGGGTCTCACACCCATGTGTAAACACTCACTGGGTGGAATATACCAGCTGTCACATAGCCATGTATTGAAGAACAGAAGGGGTGTGTTTGTGAATGACTGTGCCTGTGTGTTCTCCTGTTCATTTATCTCTTTGTGGAAGAGTGTGTGTGTGTGTGTGTGTGTGTGTATGTGTGTGTGTGTGTGAATTGGGGTGGGTGCTGGATGTCTCAGGGTCTTTGCCCTCAGTGGGAGCTCAACGTACTTCCAGTAAATTAGGTTTTTTGTATTGTTCTCCTACAGGCTGTAGGTAGATTGAGGTAGGCTGATCTCCTGTGCCAGGATGTGATTACTGATATTGTGTGTGCTTCAGTCACAAACAGTCTTGTTTTTATGTTGTTGAAGTTTTCTCTCTCTCTCTCTCTCTCTCTCTCTCTGTGTGTGTGTATGTGTGTGCGTGTGTGTTTGTGTGCAGGAGAGGAGAAAGGCGTACGAAGCTAACCTCCAAGAAGCTGGACTTGAACTGGAGACAGAGGACAAATCGGTCCGAGTTATTATTATTTGTGTGTGTGTGTGTGTACATTTGTGCTTCATCACACGTAGTATGTTTATGTGAAATTACAACATGGCATAGACTTAATACTTAAAACAACTCCACCCCAACATTGTTCCTACAGATTCCTTAAGATTATTAGTAGAATGAATGAATGAGTCCCACTACATCTGCATCTTTAATATGCTTACTGTTTACTGTTTGTATATACTGTGTGAATGTAAGTATACTTTATATTTGTATATACTGTATATGTGATCATTTAGCATTGCGCTGATGTGGTTGTTTACCATCATGTTGCCAGGAGTCGGATGATGGCAAGACATACTACCTAAAGATCCACGCGCCCTGGGATGTGCTGGCCACTTATGCTGACATCTTGAAGATCAAGATGCCCTTCAAGGTCAATGACATCCCAGACCACCGCGAGGTGCCGTTCTCCTGGCTCTGCACGCCATTCCGTCTGCCCGACCCAGTCATGAACCCTGATCCCGACTACTTCACTTCACCCTTTGACAAGACCAAGACCGACTTCTTCCTCATCAACGACAAGGAAACATTCTTCATGCCCTCCACGCGCAACAGGATCGTAAGGAGATGCCATTATAGACTCCTGCTTCTTGACATGATTATTTTATTATTATTATTGTTGTTGTTGTTGTTGTTATTACATGGTCATTGAAAATAATGGTATTGAGTAAATGCCCTTTTGACATGAATGCAGTGTATCGCTGGTTGTATGACAAGTTGAGTATCTCAGTGCACACTAGAGTACCATATATGATGTTCTTTGATGTTCATAGATTAGAGAATGGAGCCTCATTGTTCCCTCATCTTCTCTTTTTTAAGGTTTATTATATCCTGTCTCGCTGCGCATACCAAAAAACTGACTGCCAAAACAGCGATAAGAAGGGCATCAAGCGACTACTCAACAACGGGACATACTCAGCTGCTTACCCCCTGCATGATGTAAGGGAAGGAGAAAGTGTGACTGGCTCCAGACCTAGTTAATATGGGCAGCAATGGGCAATTTAGGATACAGTTTAAGCAATAATTTCTGTCTGTTTACTTCAGTCTTCATGTCATACTCTTGATGAATAATACAGTGATGCTTCAAAAGTCTGTGTGTGTGTGTGTGTGTGTGTGTGTGTGTGTGTGTGTGTGAGTGTGAGTGTGAGTGAGTGTGTGCGTGCGTGCGTGCGTGTGTGCGTGCATGTGTGTGTTTCTGAATGCTTGCATATTTGTGTGACCTGCAGTGATTGCATGTTAATGGATATTTCATGCTGTGTGTCTGCATGCGTATGTTCACAGTGCAGGTACTGGACCCAGTCAGGAGACCCTAACTGTGACAATGAGAGATACAGCCTCTACAGATATTGGGCTCAGTTTTTCCGCTTTTACAAAGAGCAGCCTCTTGAACGCGTCCGGTAAGAACAACATGATATGACATATAGTGTACTAGGATATATACTGTAATAGGACAGGATATTACATCATCATGTAACATCATGTTACATGACCAGAGCTGTTTACATTTTAATTATTAGATGTAGCCACACAAAAAAAAAGTATTGTAATAACCTTCGCCAAACCTTCCATACATTCTTCCGCCAAAACATCTAGTTCCTTTTGGGAAGTGGTTACTGGGCAACATTAAATGCTACTACGGTGAGATGGGCTATGGGCTATGACTTTGCAACGTTTTTTTTTAACTGAAATTCACTGCAGAGTAATATAGAAGAGAGGAGGCAAACCTGTGTATTTGTGCTTGATTTACAATGGCTTGGAATGGCAAATCAGCCAATCACAATTAAGAAACCAAACACGCAGTTGGTCAAAAAAATATGAACTTATCTCAGGAATGTTATGAAGACTGTCCCAGCTCAGTTAAACACATTTACTTCAGATTAAAATCTGAAATATACCATCCCTCCACTCCCATCCCCACATGGACCTAACATGTTATATAATATGTTACAATATTTACACACTTTACAGCACCACCACTGCCTCACCTCCACCACCATACTAATAATGGACCTTACACACTGCATTTAATGCATATTGCACTCTTCCCACACACACAACATCCACCCCTCACCACCCTATTGTACCCACCCCACCCTAACATATTGTAGTAGTACAATTATAATATATTAGTTTTACCCAGGTTGGGATGGGGGGAAGTATGTTTAAGTATTTTGGTGTAAATATGTAGAACTGAGCTGGAGCAAAGTTTTGAAAACATCTCTGGCAGAAATATATTCAAATACTGATGACCACACAGAGTAAGGTGTCAATTACCCAATGGAAAAATCTGCTTTGCGTTACCTATCCCGTCACTACTGTGACTGAATGTAAAACATACCTTTTCACCAGCTTTTCCATGATAATTTGAAAAATTAATAATTGATCATTTCAAAGAGTACATGATTTACATATATTCATGTATAGGGACTTGTTTTGGGATTAGCAACTTAATTCTGAGTTGGCATAACAGTGAATTCCTGAATAACAGCATACTTTATAATACTTGGTGTGTAACTACTGTACATTGGATTCTTCATATATTTCATATCAACATGTCCTGATAATTCTCGTAATATCTTTGAGCTGTTTACCTTATTGGACTCTGTGATGTGTGTGTGTGTGATTGACAGGAAATACTATGGTGAGAAGATTGGTATCTATTTTGCTTGGCTGGGCTTCTACACAGAGATGCTGTTCTATGCTGCAGTGGTTGGGCTATTCTGCTTCATATATGGCCTCACCACCTACGACCAGAGTATCTGGAGGTGAGAACTAAAAGCTACTGGACTCCAGGCTGACGGCCAGACGTCTGATGGTGTTGGGAGTTATGCACAGCTCGACTGATATTGACAGACTTCTGCCAGGTTGTTTTTGTGGCCAGTGTAACATGTCGAATTGGCAGTAGGGCCATCAGCAACAGTAGCTGTCAGTGGGAAATCATTGTGTAAAATCCTGGTGTGTGCACACTGAAAGACTGAACCAGGAGGACAGGTTTAGACTCATGCATTACATAACACACACTCAGAGTCTGAACCAGGTCTGAATGTAACAGAGGTGTCTGAATTTACATGCTGCCTGTCCAACTATTTGCCTTAGGTCACGCATCCGACAGTGAGATTTTGCATTGTGGATACTGTTTCACTATCAGATTTATACCAGGCATATTGGCTTTTAGTAAACATCCTTGAAACATTTTTTCATTTAACCTCTGGAAATTGAGCCACTAACAGCCAGTGATTATCTGCAGGTGGATTGCAGTCATTATCTGATCTGATTGCCATCTTCATTATCATCATCCCTATCTCACTAACTTTTGCCAGGTATTTTTTTTTACCTTTCTCATTCATCACCCTGTTTTTTTTTTTCTCTCTCTCTCTGCAGTAAGGAGATCTGCAATGAAAGCATAGGGGGACAGATTGTCATGTGTCCTCTGTGTGATAAGAAATGTGGGTTCTGGAAGCTCAACTCTACCTGTAACTCTACCTGGGTTAGTTCACCCTTCTTCACCTGTTCAGAAGCCAAACACCTGAGCACACACATCCCTTTGTAGTTCCCATACATCTTACATACCCTCACAAAAGTGAAGCACACCTACTTGTAAATCTACCTTTAAGGCAGCATAGTTTAATCACGGTTAGGAATGTTGATATGGTTCATCTCAAAAAGTGGTCAACCTTTTCACCTCAGTATGACTACTGCCTTAGAAAAAAATACAAACACACCTAGGTTGAGTTTATTTTACATACTGTGTCTCTCACAGATTCCTTGTTGTCCAAACACATTTAATCAGACCAAAATATTTGGTTGAATGCACCAGTCACGTTACCATTTTTCAGATAGGCCGAGAATGAGATTCTTTTACACTGACACCTGTTTTTTTTCTCTCACAGCAATCACACTTATTTGACAATGTGGCAACGGTGTTCTTTGCTGTATTCATGGCTATATGGGGTAAGAACTTTAAAAATAGCGTCACCTGCTGGACAGGATGTGTAAGGTCAAAATTAGAGTGAATTGAAAGTGATATTTAGCCTGATATTTAGTAAATTCAGCTATATAGTCATGTCTTCAGCGCTTGAGTGTTGGCTATCATCAAACACCAGTAAGCAAAGCACTGAAAACTCCTTACAGGGGTCCTACAATATAAAACTTATACACACATCATCTTATTTTCCCCTGAGAGTAATCTGATAGTCTGTGGCACAGAAACTTTTTAATTGTTATTCCTCACCCCTCCCCTTAGAGATGCATCCACAATTTTTAATCCAGTGGAGTTTTTGACAAATTCAGCTTCAAGTTATTGGGAAATTGTGTTACAGCGATATGACTCACAGTGCAATAGGGTTACATAGGGTTACATTACTTTTATTTTAAATAATGTGCAAGACATACATTTTCTGTGGAGATCTGCGTTCTTCGAGAGCCCTTTTTATGATTACTTGCTTGCCTCAGTTGAAGTGTTTCATGGAGACTAGACACAAGAATGACATGGCCTTCCTTCACTTCTGATCAACTTGGCTATCCATGCCAAATCTCTTAATGTCCATGGCAATGTTTGGCAATCCCATGTGGGCAATTATTTTGCAATAACACTCATCAAGTTTACTACAGGCATTCCAAAGGCTAAAGAATGCTGCCTAGTATTCTGCCTCTTGTACGTTTGCACACGCATCCTTAAAACACTACATTGTTGGCCTACACATAGGGGCACTAAACACCTCAATTTGAAAGTTGTTAGATTTAAAAGTTTTTAAAACAGGGAACTTAAAAAAGAGAAGAAAAAGGACAGGCAGAAAATAATTCCATGACCCCATCCCTACACACTTTTGCCAACCACTGAATTGACCAGACCCATAAATAATTCGTCATAATGCTGAAGTTTAATGTATGCTCCTTTTTCATACACAGATGGAAACATCAGTTTTATTCATTGATGCATTTTGTCCATATTCATGAGCTTAAAGTGAGCAGGCAAAATGTCAGGCAAACTCAGTGCATTCAATCCCGCTTTTACAGTAAAATTGATCAAAAATGAGGCTGTTGAGCGTAGATGAAGTCTCGCTGCGCCCTCTGGTGGCATAGAGCGGTAATGTGTGGTGTTTCCTGCAGTGACTCTGTTCCTGGAGCTGTGGAAGCGGAGGCAGGCCCGTCTGGAGTATGAGTGGGACCTGGTGGACTTCGAGGAGGAGCAGCAGCAGCTGCAGCTCAGGCCTGAGTACGAGATCAAGTGTCGCAAGAAACGCCTCAACCGCATCACACAGGTAAGCAGCCAGCCACCTGCATGGACCTGCAGCTTTGCTCTGTTTCAAATTGTACTATAGGATGCACTTCAGTATCTAGAATGTGAGCATAAACATGGGCTTGTCTGTATGTATAGGACAAGCCTTTAAAATTCCTGAGATCCATATCAGTGTTCATAGATAGCCTAGTTATGATGACGTACACTGCATTAAATGTACAAATAATTACAATAACGTATGTGTAATACCTGCATGATAATCATAAATATTTATATAGCTATCGGTATTCTTTCATATATTTTTATTTTCTTTCATATATTTATTAAGACAATTAAACGCATGTGTGATGCATTTTACAGGAACTGTAGACCACAGTTAATGGTGGTAAGACCAAAAACAGTGATGGCAGATCTTTTGAGGCTGTGCTTGGTAGAGATTTTGACCAGTACAAAGAGGCGTGCTAGACACCCACAGAGTAAAGGAGAAAGCCACACAGCACAGTTTGTGACAATCAGAGAGAATGAAAGTGTTCTTATGCGGAAGTTATAACACAGTCTCAGTTAGTTGGTGAGCGGATGTCGCATAAGGTATGCATGATGGAATGCAGTTAATGCACTGTAAAGTGTGCATGCATGAATTTTTCAGAAAGAATAAATTAAAGTCCACAAGCTAGGAGACCTAGCTATGCAAAGCAGCACAACTCCTGTTGAGGTAATGCATAAGACAGTATACTCATTGACCACTAGTACATTGTTTGTACTGTAATGTTAAACATAGCAGGGTTTTAGTGATTATTTGGATTCTGTATTAATCATTCAAATAAATAATGAGATGTGTGATGTTAAGGAAATGGACTGGATTCTGGAGCGCTCCCCATCTGATATTCTGGCCAAACAGTGCATATGTTGGGCCACAATGGTGCTGTGGGTAAGAGAGGCATCAAATGCCCAGTGTGTGCCTGCAAGTGTGTGCCTGCAAGAACACTATGGCCAAAGTCTGGCTGGCATGATGGCACCCTGTCTGTGTGTGTGTGTTGGGGGGGTTATGTGTGATTGATAGTAAAGTACTGTGCAGTATCTGCAGTGCTTCTGAATTTTGGGAGTTCTTGCTGCTCCAGAAAGGTGATAGATTTACGTTCCAAACAAACAGACACATCAGGACAAGTATAAGTAAGGTCTAGAAAGACAGAGTTGAATGGAAGGGCTTTGTGGGAATAAAGGCCCAGCAGACGGCCTTACCTGGCCTTAGTGGAGCGCGTATGGGAATGTCAGTGATGCTGTTTGAGGCTAACGTGTGCTGATTGACTGATGGCTGCTTTTTGTTGCTGTGCCTGGGTAGGAGATGGAGCCTTACTTACCCATAACCAGCCAGTGTATGCGCAACTGTTTCTCCGGAGTCACCGTCTTATTCTGGGTGAGCACTACACCTTCCCCCATCCTCAGCACTTATATTTATTTACGTTAATCAATAATCTCATCATAATCATCATCATCATCTATTCATCTTGCCATAATTTTTGGTTGTACTACCAATGGAAATTCCTAGTAAAGTACACAGAATAAGGTTTAATGACAACCAACATCTACCAGTCATTATGTTTTAAAGCCTAAATTTATGTTGATAATTAATAGTGTTATACATATTTGAAGTTGCACCAGCCAGAATTGCCAAATTTAAAAAGCAAACTAAAGTGAATGGTATTTAGTATAAAGTTTAATTCAAAGCACTGTATGGTAGCTTGCATAATGGTAGCAGACTCCATTGATCAGATACTCGACTCGAGATGTCCATAAGTCATAGCAGGTAAGAGAGTTTACCTGCCTAAAAGGTGTGAGCCTGGTAATGAGAATGACATAACAACAGTGTCAAAGGACACAACTGTGCACCTCATGTCTGTGCGTGTGTGACCAGCATGGCTTTGTCTGTTTTGGAAATATTGTATGTGAGTGTGTTTCACAATCCTGATTTTGATGAACCAGCACTGAGTGTAACAGCCTTTACATGCTCAACCACAGTTGGCCCTAATGGTGAATGGCATGTAGATAGAGTTTATACACGTAATCAAGTTTCTTGTTCTTGACCATTGATCAAAGCCTGGCTGATCAAGACCTATAAGAAAACATGCAGTGCTGTGTGTCATCCAGAGCAAGGATAAGAAACACTGAAATATTGCATATTGGTGCTTAAGTACAGCATTTGAAAAGTTATCTCTTTGTCTTCCCACCACAAATACACACCCACCAACACATATAAACATACTTTACACTTATACCTATGTCATACCTGTATCAGTCTCTAGAATATATAAGGCTCTGATTCTATCAGTCAGTTTCTAAAATGATGCAGAGATATTTCTGTCATGCTCCCATTTACCATGTCTATCTGACATCCGTGCAATTCTGCCTGTGCACCACTAGATAGCGCTAATCATTGCCTCCATCATCGGGGTGATTGCGTACCGGTTGGCTGTGTACGCTGCGTTTTCCAGCGTCATGAAGGACTCGCCAACCAACAAGATCCAGCTGGTGGGTTCCATCATCACCCCACAGCTGGCCACGTCAGTCACAGCCTCCTGCATCAACTTCATCATTATCATGATCCTCAACTTCCTCTACGAAAGAGTTGCCATCTGGATCACTGACATGGGTGAGTCAGAGAGGGGGATGGGAGAGGAGGATACAGAGAGAGAGAGAGATAAAGAAAGACAGAACGAAGGAGGAAGGGGGAGGGAGAATGCAAGAGACAGGGATGGAGAGAGAGAGAGAGAGAAATTGTGAGCATTAAGAATTTTTGAGAAGATGGGTAGAAGGTAGATTTTGTAGTCTCTCTTGTCTCCTTCATTTAGTTGTGATTATTTGTGTGAGCCATATTTGACATACATGATCAGTATCACTTTTCTCAGTAAGACAAAGAAATGTGTCAATCCATCCTTTTACTGTATCTATCCATCCACCCATCCCTCCAGATTTAACCTCCCTCCTTTGTTCCTCAGAAATCCCTAAGACCCATCTGGAGTATGAGAACCGGCTGACGGTCAAGATGTTCCTCTTCCAGTTTGTCAACTACTACTCCTCCTGCTTCTATGTGGCATTCTTCAAGGGCAAGTTTGTCGGTTACCCTGGTGACTACGCATACATGTTCAACAACAAATTGAGCGGCCTCAGGAATGAGGAGGTAGACTGCCCCCTGCTGTTCTTTTGCATCATGAAATTTAGAATGTTTAGAATAGAAAACAAACATGTTTACCTGACCAACCATGTATCACATCTGAAAAGGTCTCTATAATGTATATTGATGTACATGAACATGATTTACACTACATAAAAATGAACTGCCCATCAGCCTGGATTGTCAGCAAATGAACCTCACTAAGCTGAACCTACAAAGACTGAACTGTCAACTTCATCATAAGCTGATTTATGCCAGTTAAGGCATCTAGGGTTCAGGGCTTTGGGTAAGGGGGGACACTGAGATTCAGCCATTGTTTCCTGTAAAAAGCCTAGCCTGATGCATCAGCCACTTTCACATCATTTCACTTAGTGCAAAGAGTCCGAAACCCATTAATTGGCATGTATACACTCCACGGTAGGCAGATACTTTCAACCAATCTCTGCTGTTTGGTCTTGATATATACTATGTGCTGGAATGCATCGTTTGAATTCAATGTTATCACTTTCAGCCCTCCCTCTGTTCGTTGACTGGCCCATCTCAACTCAGAGACGGAGCGAATTCAAGCCTTTGGCTGTCTCCCTGACGAAGTTAAAATGGGAGCTAAAATAAATTGAGCGGAAGCACCAGAGACTGGAATGGTACATACCAGTTGACCCACTTTCAATGTCCTCCCTAAGACCTAAGCCCCAAGCCCTCACATGCTTAACTGACGTTTATCGATGCTTATTTGACATGTCCATGCCTCCCTCCTGTTTCATGTCACAATGCTACGACCTGTTGCGTTGTGTCCCTCTAGCAAAGTCTGCTTTCAATGCTGACTTAAGAAAAGGACTCATAAAGGATGCAGCAGATTTTGACTGCGGTACACATGCGCACATCTATGTCTTTGACTCAGTGTTCATAGACACCACTGTGTCTGACTCACTCTGTGCTCATGAAGTAACCAGAATGTGTTTGTCCCTGTGGTGCTGTGCAGTGTGACCCTGGCGGCTGTCTGATCGAGCTGACCACCCAACTGGTGATTGTGATGACGGGCAAGCAGGTGTGGGGGAACATCCAAGAGGCCCTGGTGCCGTGAGTACATTCTCTTCCTCCACCTCTTCTTCCTCTCACTCCTTCACCTCCTCTTCCTCTCCCTCATCCTCTTTCTCTCCCTCCTCCATCTCCCCTTCCTCTCCCTCCTTGTTATTGTCCTCCTCTTCCTTCTCCTCCTACTCCTTTTTTCCCTTCCTCCTCACCCCCCTCTTCCTCTTTTTCTTCCTTCATCTAAATAGTTTCACCACTCATGAAGGTCACCTACAGAAGAAGTCAAAACTCCAACATACTGTATATTCTAGAAATCATGATGTAAAGACATTATGTTCTTCGTGTGTGTCTGTGTGTTTGCGTGTGTGTGTGTGTTTGAGTACTTTTCCTATCATGCCAGGACTTTAAGTCATGAAGGCACATTAAGTCATTTCATCCTACATGGTCTAACATGACTGCTACTATTGCCATCTAATCATCTGAATTGTAGGAATATATATAAGATGTAGCACTACATTCAAAGCAACTACTTCACTTGTGTGCAGTAGTAATATGGAGTAATGTGTGTGTGTGTGTGTGTGTGTGTGTGTGTGTGTGTGTGTGTGTGTGTGTGTGTGTGTAATCAGGTGGCTAAAGAACTGGTGGATGAGCAGAAGTGCCCGTAATCACCCAGACAGTCTGTACACCCGCTGGGAACAGGACCACGACCTGCAGAACTTTAGCCAGCTGGGCCTCTTCTATGAATACCTGGAGATGGGTGAGCATGATGTGCATGCACACACACACACACACACACACACACACAAATGCACATACACATACACACAAAGCGAACTTTAGCCAGCTGGATCTCTTCTAAGAGAAGACGAGTGAGCATGACGCACACACAGAACTTCATCCAGCTGGGCTGGATATTGTTGAGCAAGGAGAGAGAGATAGACACACACACACACATACACATACAAACATAGAAGCCAAAACTTTAATGAATAATTTTAATTCAGAGTAGAGTTTCACACAGACATATCAACTCCACACACAATATCAATCAATACCTATCTGAACCACATCAGAAGTTTGTAGCCAGGCTGAACTCTCGCCATCTTCTCCTCTCTCTTCAACTCTTCTGTTCCTCCTCTGCACCCCTCTCTCTCCTCTCCTCTCTGCCCCTGTCTCTCTCCCTCTCTCTCCTGCACAGTGATCCAGTTTGGCTTCATCACCCTCTTTGTGGCCTCTTTCCCCCTGGCTCCTCTCCTGGCTCTGCTCAATAACATCCTGGAGGTGCGTGTGGACGCCTGGAAGCTGACCACCCAGTTCCGCAGGCCCATCGCCGCCAAGTCCCACAGCATCGGCGCCTGGGAGGAGATCCTCCACATGATCGCCGTCTTCTCCGTTGTCACCAACGTGAGTGCAGAGAGAGAGAGAGTTGCCCGGTGCAGGCCTTCTGTAAAACCTTAACCATGACTCCATTTGCCAACTCGTGAATCAGTAGATTTAATTATCTGTACCTATGTCTCTGTGGTCATTGTAGCATTATATATATATCTGTTGGATTCTGTGTGACTTTAGGTTTCTTTACTGTAACATTTACATTTATGCATTTATCTGACGTTTTTATCCAAAGTGGTCAAGGGCTCAAGGGTACAACAGTGGCAGCCAGGTTGCTCTGGGGGAGCTCTAGCCGGGATTTGATCTCCTAAGGCTACTAGCATGGTAGCCAGGTTCTTTAACCGTTACGCCACCCTGTTGGATATGTAGCCTCTGTTCAGCAGCTCATTTTTCATGTACTTACTGTCTGCCTCTTAACTCCATTGTGTCCTCTCTCTCTCTCTCCTTCCCTCCCTCCCTCCCATCACTTTCCAATGCAGGCATTCATTGTGGCTTTCACATCAGACATGATCCCACGTCTGGTCTATCTGTATGTATATCACGAGAACACCGAGGCCAGTATGGCGGGATACATCAGCAACAGCTTGTCCATCTTCAACATCAGCCAGATTCCCATAGACAACCAGCCAGAGCCCGGAGAGAATCCAGCCTGGTTTAATAGCTCCGTCATCACTACCTGCAGGTACAGGAGTGTGTGTGTGTGTGCATGTGATTTTGGGATGTGTGTACGGGGGTTTATCTGTGTGTGTGTCTGAGTTTGTTTGTCACATGTGTAAACTGCTGCTTATTTCCTGTTCCTCAGGTACCGTGACTATCGCCATCCCCCTGGCCACAATAAGGAATACTCACACACCATGCAGTTCTGGCATATCATCGCTGCTAAACTAGCGTTCATCATCATCATGGAGGTAAACACATCCACACACACACACAAAGAAAATCATCACTAGAACACAGTGAGAACAACATACACGCCTTTGCTCTAAAATAAAATACTTCAAAAGTATTTATATATATATATATATATATATATATATATATATATATATATACAGTGCCAAGCATAAATCAGTATATCCCCTTTGAAAAGTAACAGTTTAAACAATATGTCCATGAAAACAAAAAACTATTTCCAAAATTTTCGCAGACTAAGTTTAATATCACATCTGCGTAGCATACAACACAAACGTTTGCATAATAATATAACATAGATTACATATTTTTCAGTTTTACTCAAATTACAGGGGAGCAAAAATGAGTACACCCCACTGAAAGTCTCAAGCCAAAGCAAGATTTTAGACTACAAATGTCTGATTTACAGAGAATTCAATCACAGGCAAGTCTAATTATTCAATTATTCCAGCAGATAGTTGACTATAAAAGGGTGTTACTCTAAGAAAATCCCTCCCCATTTCCTGCTGTCAGCAATGGCACCACATGGAAGAGAAATGACACAAGACCTGAGAAAGAAAATTATTTCCTCACACCAGAAAGGTGAAGGCTACAAGAAGATCAGCCAAGCTTTACTTATTAGTCAGAATACTGTAGCAAAAGTGGTACAAAGATTTAAGAAAAATGGAACTGCGACCATGTCACAGAGACGTCCTGGTTGTCCACGGAAGTTAACACCTCGATAGAAGCGTCTTCTGATAAGAAGGGTTGAAGAAAATCGGCACACAAGTTCAGTACAGTTAGCTAAAGAAGTAGAAAGCCAAACGGGGGGTGACTGTTTCCCGTGACACAATACGCCGTACACTGCAGAGGAATGGCATGCATGGATGCAGTCCACGAAAGAAGCTTCTCCTAAAGCCCAGGCACAAAAAAGCCCACCTAGAGTTTGCCAGTGCCCATGCTGACAAAGATGACGGTTACTGGGACTCTGTATTGAGGAGTGATGAAACCAAAATTAATGCTTTTGGAACTGATGGCTTCAAAACTGTATGGCGTTGCAAAGGTGATCAATACAAAGAAAAATGCATGGTGCCTACAGTGAAGCATGGTGGTGGCAGTGCCCCTATGTGGGGCTGCATGAGTGCTGCTGGTGTTGGGGAGCTGCATTTCATTGAGGGCATCATGAATTCAGAGATGTATTGCTCTATACTGAAAAAGAAAATGCTACCATCACTCCGTGCACTTGGTCGTGGTGCACTTTTCCAACATGACAATGATCCTAAACACACATCTAAGACCACTGTTAGCTTTCTGAAAAGGAACAGGGTGAGAGTAATTTAGTGGCCAAGCATGTCACCTGTTCTGAACCCAATCAAACACCTATGGGGAATTCTGAAGAGACAAGTGGAGCATCACTCTCCATCCAACATCCAGTCACAGGTCATTATTGAAGAATGGAAAAAGATTGATGTTGCAAAATGTTGCCAACTTGTTCATTCCATGCCCAGATGACTTGGTGCCGTCATTAAAAATCATGGAGGCCATACAGAATACTAGATGCAGTAGTTTTGTTGGGGGTGTACTCATTTTTGCTCCCCCCTAATTTGAGTAAAACTGAAAAATATGTAGTCTAAGTTATATTATTAAGCAAACGTTTGTGTTGTATGTTATGCAGATGTGATATTAAACTTGGTCTGCAAAACATTTGGAAATAGTTTTTGTTTTCATGTTGTTTAAAATGTTACTTTTCAAAGGGAGTGTACTCATTTATGCTGGGCACTGTATGTGTATATATATATATATATTCTTACATTTTTATGTATTCAATATATTCAAAATATATTAAACTCTGCCTCTCCTTTCTATCTTTCTTCTGTCTTTCCGATAGCATGTGGCCTTCCTGGTGAAGTTCTTCATTGCGTGGTTGATTCCGGACGTGCCATCAGATGTGAAGGCTCGTGTCCGGCGGGAGCGCTACCTAATCCAGGAGTACCTGCAGAAGTACGAGCTGGAGAAGCTGAAGGTGCAGCTGAGCGTCAACAACGGAGACTGCACCTGTCCATCAGAAGCCGTCACTGTCAAAATGCGCACACCTGTGCAAGCACAACTCTAGCCCTGGCTGACACACTTACACACACATACATGTGCACTTCCAGAACATTTCACCTGTATTGATGCCCCTCCCTCCAGCTGAGTTCTGTAACAAACCTCACACTCCATACACAACACACACACACACACAAACACACACACAACTACAGGATGCCTGGACCAGTATGTCTTGTACACCTGCAGCATAACCAAAACGTGCTGAACTGCACCACTGTCTATCTGAATAGCTGTGCTATGCCCCTCTCTGCCAGCTGCAGTGGGTGGGTATGGATCCTGCTGAAGCACATGAGCAAAGTGTCTAAACTCCTCCTACTGCTCTGTGTCGGACTCAGAAACTAGAGGCAATGCCTCAGGATTTTGCAGGGTCTGATTGTAGCCAGTTGTTACAGGACTGCACTACCACCAGGGGGAGTCAGTGTGAGCTCATCCTCCACATTACCTTTGGTTGATCAGGAGTGATACAACAGATTACCACATTATTTACACAGAAACACTTTTTTCTTGCTTCATTTGTTGCTTTATAACCTCAGGTGACCCCAATGTCAGATTGCCTTAACATAACTACAGTGGTGTATGTTATGATTAACACTATTGATGATGCTAGTCGAGATGCTAACTGAAGGTAAGAAAGGCTCTCACTGGAATCATCTGGCTGAGGGTGAAGTTTCAGCATCTTTCATTCAGAACCCCTTATATCTATGAAGTGCCACGTCATCAAATAAGTAAAACACTTTGCCATGCACTCCACCTATTTACTTTTAAGTAAAAGGTTCTAATATCACTGTGAAAGAATTCATAATTGCAAAAACTTCAGATGCAAGCCACCATAATTTTACAGAATGTGTTTTCTGTAGCAGAATTCAGTAGTCCTCTGTGACGTGACACCTATGAACGGAGAATCAGTACTCTCAACTTATGCAGCACTGTTTCAGAGGCACACAGCCCTCTGCTTGTATATTCAGCACTTGTGAACCACAGATGCTTTCAGCTATCCAACTAGTGATCCAAAGATGTAAGGCTTTTACTCTGACTGGTATTTATCTATCACTGTAGATAGCATGCTAATTCTGCTTGGAAGAAAGAACTCAGTGAGTTGTCTTGCATACAAAAAATATATTATTATTGAATATATGTATTACATGTTAAATGTTTTACATTGCAGTTAAAAGCTGATGTTGTTGACTTGTTTGATTCATATTCTGTTCTTATTTAGTTTTTAAATTACCAAATTGTCAGACTACAAGTCTCTGTATGAGTTATGAACTTTGATCCTACCCTCAGTATTGCAGCAGTGTTATGTTAGTTGCATAGTTAAATCCCTTTGATTTTCAGAACCAATTAATTTGCCTAGTCCTTACAAATCATTTTTATATTAGTCTCTTATCTACGAGCTTATCATTTTTGTGTTTTTGTGCATATTTCCACTGCACTTATCAGCAGTTTTCCTCAGGAGTGTCACGTGCTCTCCAAAGCAGAAGGTTGGTCAGGATATCGGTGCCTTGCATATCAAAGTAGGATGACTAAAACTGTTCACATCAGCTGACATATACCACAAAAGGCGTCACATCAACATCAAGTGACACTTCTGGGGAAAACTGCAGGTGTGCAGTCGAACAAGGTAAAAACACAAAAACTATCAGCCTATAGATCAACTGATATAAAGACTAGATACCTTTGATTTCTTGTAATGTGAACAGTTTTGTTCAATCAAACAATCACAAGTATGGCTGTGTAATACACACATCTCCTGACTATATCTTAGAGTTATGTCAATAGTTTTGCTCATATAAGGTTGTTGTTCTATTATATAACATTTAAACACATTGTAAAGGCAGTTCAAACTGCATAACTTAAGAGGCAGGAAAAATAAGCCAGAAGCCATAAAAAATATATTATATTTTGTGAATGGAGGGTTGTTTAAAGATCTCAGCCTCTTTCTGAAGGTTGTGACAGGTTGTGTGTCTGTGTGTGTGAAAGAAAGAGACAGTGTGTTATGTCAGCTAGTCACTAGTATGTCTGTTGCTTGTGCCTTAATTTGTCAAATGAATAGACTGAACGTAATGTCCAGCGTTGATATCACTATCCTTCCTTCACCACTCTGCCAACAGTTCTAAGATTTGCTTTTATTGTTTTGCACTCAGCACTTAAAGAGCGTATGTAAGGCTCTGTGAAGAGCAGGCATGGTCTACCAGTGGTCTGTGAGAGATATGCTGTGTGTGTGAAACAATTAGTGTGTGACACATTAACAGTGGTCTTTAAATCATTTGCTGACAGAAGGGAAGATGACTAGACTGCTTTTGAATCACTACCCATGTTAATCTTGAATTTTTACCATGGCATTAAGCTGTATATTGGAGCCGCCTGAATAGTGAGTTGACCATACTCATTAGTTTGTGTTAGCATTTGAGAATTAAAGTTTAGAACACATAAAATGAAGGAAATATTTCTCTGCTGCAGTGCAATGACTCATAGATTTATGCTTCCATCTGTCAAATAGCTTCAAATATCAGAGGTAACTTGGCCAAGCAACTTTTGGTAATGATGTTGGTGTGTTAGCTATTTTAAATCTATGCCTTGACCTGAGAGAGACTATATCAATAACCTTCAATGCCTTATCTTAGAATATTTTTTTTAAATATTTGTAACAGTTATTTAATTGTTTTACATTTTATTTTGATTTGGTTTTTAAAGGTTTAAACATGTATTGTATTCATTTTTATGTATGTTTGTCAAAGAAAGAAGATTTACAGTCAATAATGGAGAAATTATATTATCCAAGTCAAGTTTTACAGTTGATTTGTTCATGTTTGTTTACACACAATCTGTCCCCGTAGCTGAGACTCCCACTGTATTGTATTGCTCTATAGTACCCATGGAATACCAAATAAAATTTCTGCAAATCCGTAGAGATGTTTCATGGGATAATTGCTTGCCTGTTTGATATAGGGTTTCTACATATACTTATCAAACTTTGTGTGAATTAGGGATTGACAGTAGAATAGAAAAACAAAAATAAGCAAGCGCAAACTTGAATTTGATCTCATTTGGGTTGTCATTAAATAATGCAATTTAATGCAGTTCATGAACACTTCCTGTCACTGATCCTTGCTGGGAGTGTGCCCTCAGGTAAATATGATCTAACAATGCGGCCGTTACTATGGCAAATTACATGATAATAATAAAGTATGTGCTTCACCATGAAGGAGAGGAGACCTAGCTCCACACAGTACAGTAGAAGATGTGGTCCTATTTGAAGCAATCGCAATAAACTTCTACATTCTTTGAGAACCAACATTGAAGATGATGGATGGATATGTGTGCAAATATCTTGTGTTTCTTATCTGACAAGACCTCTGGCACATATTGTGCAGTTACACACACTCAAAAAATTAACTAGTAAAATAAACACAGCCCGATTTGATTGGCGACTTTTTAAATTATGGAATAATTACATAACATATGGTAGGTCGGCTCCCTCTTGACTGTGAGAAACATGGTTTCACGTTGAATACTGATTCCATCCGTATTCGCCTCTAGATAGCCTATTGGGGGTGATCAGGTTGCCTGGTCACTATATCAAGATTCAGCAAATGATGACATACGATGAAATTGAGACATTTGTATTTCGAAAGGTTAGATAAACAACTAAATATCTATCTAACCATCTTCTGTCGCGCCCCTCCCACACGTAGAAGAAGCCTGACTGGAGTAGACTTGGTATCTCCGGGAGGGACGATGTGGGAGTGCGCGTGCCCGACAGAGATAGAGCGCTGGAGCACCTGAACAACTGGGCGGACGCGCGCGCCTTTCGCTGTCCACGGTTCTGAAAGCGCTCAAATCGCACGACTCGAGGATCGGTTATTATCGCTTAGATCCAAACTCGCAATGGTAAATCTTATTTCACCTGGGTGTTGATCTTTGTGTTGATATCGGATATTTTCTATCTGGCGTATGGAAAAAGTCTTCCAGGCTGCTCCGCTCTTTCTCCTCAATACAATTAGCATAAGAAAATGGATCTGCAAGGACCAGCATTCCACAAGGCAAAACCAGGACATTTCGTGACTGTAAAATAAACTCTACCTCCAGTTGTGCATGCAGGCGTTTTTACGCAAATATCATTCGCTCTCCAAGGATTACAACTCTCGCAAGACGATCCACCGCGGAGAAAAAGACAAGCCATTTTATTCACACTCTAGCAATATGTTCGGACATCTTCCTCATCCAAACCATTTCTTCTCTTTATAAGTACCAAACGGAGTGTCGGCTTTGGACATGGATACGGTGAAACAGCGAGTTTTAGCCCCCGGCAAAGAGGGGCTGAAAAATTTGGCCGGGAAGACCCTGGGGCACCTCCAGAGGTAGAGATGGCTATCTGATTTTTCCACTCATTTAACAGCATTTGGTGTTTCTGGTATTCCAGATATAATATACAGTACTTTAAAAATAAGTAAAACAAGTGTTTAATTGATTGGCCAACACGGTGATCGAATTTTTTTCTCCCTGTAAGAATTTCACATTATGAAAAATAGAATTCATTAAATAAAAACCCTCTCTCTTACAAAAAACAGAGAGATACGTAACATATTGTGAAAACATTCACTTAATTCACTGGTGGAAAATGGTACGAAAACGCAGTGAGAAAAATTAGATGATTCCCTTGAGATTTTTTCCCGTAGTGGTTGTGGTTGTCGTAAATAATTAATGAATGAGCTCGAATCGTGACACGAGGAGTAAGAATAACTACAAAATGCTGTAATAAATTAGATCGGTCCGTTTTAGATAGATGTGTAGAAGTAGTGCTTAGGTTTCTAAAAATCATTATTAAAGAAAAGGTTACTCACTTTCTTAAATAATTTCCAAGACAATGGAAGGACAATGAATGAACGTAGAATAGCAGTTCACAATTAAGTGTGTTCTTTTTTCAATAACAAATTTACTTTCCCCTTTGTTTCAACCAATTTATTGTTGACACGTTTTATCTTCTTAGATTTTCTATACACAGTTAAAATGGGTTGGTATTTTAAAATAAAATAAAATATTAAATTAATCAAATTATTCCTTGGTGAACCCCCCAAAGGAGCTTAACGAATTTGATTATAGAAGTAGCATTTTATTATTTTTTTTATTATAATTGTTTTTTTTTTTTTTTTTGGCAGACCGAGTGAATGGCATAAGAGCACACAGCCAACGAGTCTCTTCAGAGTGATTCACAACCTGACATTGACTCCTCCATTTCACTATTTGCCTTTCGACGCATGGAGCAGGCCTAGGCCAGCGAAATGTCGTTATTCTTTTAAAAATGTTTTATGGTGATTTATATTGTGTAGATTAGGTCTAGAAACAAGGGTTTTATTCTTTCTTCAGGGACGTTCAAGACTCACTGAAAATGTTTAACCTCCGGAAATATGTAGAACAGACTAACGGTTTAAACTGTATAAATCTGACACTATAAAAGATGAATAGGTTGCTGCAATGCGGTGTAAGCTACATTCATTGAGGGAAGACGATCATGCCAATAGGATATTCTGTGCATGCACATTCAAAAATCCATTTACTTCAGAAAATATTTTATCTTAATATTACACAGTAATTTGTACGTCAAAGAAAAAGCTGTATAGGTCTATATTTTAAATCCTTAGTCCTGGTTATTTGTAGATCTAGGATAGCCTTTTCTTGCATTGTAACAGCTGCCACACAAACTATTCGTCAAGCGTCACGTCTGTCAACGTCAATATAGCCAAATTAACTGTTTGTTACCTCAAAACGTAGTAAAACAGGTGGTTCAGTGGCTGACTGTTAATTCCATTTTCCTATAATCCTAGATATCCGCCGGTACCATGGCCTAGAGGCCTTGTTGGACTGTTAATTGGCCGCATGAGTCTGACATTTCAAGTTATTTGAAAAGTATCTAGACATATAAAATCGATGCTGCTAAATTCCAGAAGATCAACTTAATCCATGCATTTGACCTGTCAGGGTAATGGAAAAGCGTCATGACACTGGAGAAGTTATCGAACTAACGGAAGATGGAAGACCCAAGGAGGTCCAAGAGAAGAGCAAACCTCTGTGTGACTGCACGTGCTTTGGGCTTCCCCGCCGTTATATCATCGCCATCATGAGCGGCCTCGGCTTCTGCATCTCCTTCGGCATCCGCTGCAACCTGGGCGTGGCAATCGTGAGCATGGTCAACAACAGCACCAGTCATCGAGGTGGCAAAATAATCATCACTGAGGTGCGTTATAGGCCCCGCCCCTTAGCACAGCTCAGCCATTCAGTTCTTGAAGTTCAATATCTAATTCCACACGTCACCATTTTATAAATTGGTATGGGTAATTTTGCATTTTATATGTCCACTAGATTCAGTGCAGTCTTTATGTACCAAAATTACATATCTAGAAAACAAATGTGCTAAATCAGGGGAGTAGAACATGCACTGTGTCGTGCTAGTATTTTGGCTATTTTGGCAGGAGCGTGTTTGTGAACTGTGCTAATTTCTTACAGAAAGCGAAATTTAACTGGGACCCGGAGACGGTAGGGATGATCCATGGCTCCTTCTTCTGGGGTTACATAGTCACGCAGATACCTGGAGGATACATCTCGTCACGTCTGGCGGCCAACAGGTGACTAATTGTGCCACACGTATAATAAAAACAGTTGCCCTATGGACCCAAGCACGAGTGATACATGGTTCAAATGTTTCGGGATTCAATGGTGATGTTATAACATAGCTATTTGTTAACCTTTTTAGTGTGTGTCTGTGTGTGTGTGTGTGTGTGTGTGTGTGTGTGTGTGGGGGGACTTGCCTGCTATCGTCGATCGTCGATTCACTTGTATCCCTGTTGCGCACTGGCTTGGGCTCTGGGGTTGACTCGCAGTTGAGTGATGGAGTTGACACAAATGCCGGTGAAAGCGATAGGCTATTTGAGCGCAGTGGAGACGTGGAGCTTGTCTCCACGTTAATGAGGTCCCATGGGAGAAGCGTGTCTAATTTTTTTTTTCTTTTTTTTTTTTTTGGGGGGGGGGGGTGGACTTGTAAGGCTACACGTATGGGGTATTCTTGTGCTTAATTTAATTTCTCATGTTTGACCATGTTGTTTGGTTTATCATTTTGTATCAGTATTGGGATCACAGTTCTAGAACAAGTTAGTCGATAGACATGCCTAAATAACCAGAGTAGCCCAAATGTGAATATTTGAATGGCCAAACCGCGGTAATTCGACACTAATAGTGTACTAATTTATCGTACACCGATAGAAATAATGGGAATGTTTCCTGTCTAGTGTGCATGTATTTTCCACTCTTATAGTCTAGCCTGTAAAAAAAAAAACCTCCTAGGCTATCGCTAATGATTCCCCTTGAGATTTTGCCTGTTTGAAATTCAGTTTCACGGCAGGTTTCTGGATTTCCTTACACGGCGCAAAAACTCTTAGCCCTTTAGCCCCTTACACAAAGCATTTCTAAAGCATTTATGAGGAATATGGCTTAATGGTAGCCGTATCGATGCGCCAAATTGTAGATTTACTCTGTCAGACATTAACACTGAAAAGATTCTGAGGCTGTTTGATTGCATTTGAATAAATATTGATCGATAGTCCTATATCCATGGTTTAACATTGTAATCTGTTTTAATGTGATTTCCTCTGACTTCATTTACAGAGTCTTTGGAGCCGCAATTTTTCTCACGTCAACACTAAATATGTTCATCCCATCTGCGGCTCGTGTGCACTATGGATGTGTCATCTTCGTGAGAATACTCCAGGGATTGGTGGAGGTAAACGGGAGGATTCAAATATTAAAATGGTTTGGTCTGCCATTAGCTTGGTTATGCAGCAGTCACTCTCTGCTTAGAAAACCCGGTAATATGCCTATTTGGCGTGATTCGGCAAAGCACACTCTGTTATCGACATGATTTGTTTTTATTTAGTTCTGTGCCTTTTTGTTGGCTGTTTTTTTCCTCAAGATGTGATTTGGCTGGATGTCGCCTACTTCAAAAGCAGATATGATAAATATTTTATGGTTAGCCCCTGTTGAATGTTAATGCGTCAGAATCTGAATTCTAATTGCATTTCAAAAGCGTCGGCCTCAGGCTTGTGCTGCCACCGACTCAAACTCAGATTAGCAGTTACCAGCCACAAATTTACAGTAGGCGAAATGCATCACACCCATGCACTATGCACCGACACAGAGGGGGAGGGGAGAGAGAGGAATACTGGATCAAAATGAAAGCGCGAGGTTGTATCAGTCTCTTGAAGCAGAAGAGGAAGAACAATGAAAGGCAGAGAGCGAAGAGGGGAGCATGAGAGGGACAAGGCCATTCATTCTTTTGTTGGTTTGTACACAACATTCTACTCCTCATGTGAGGACTAGACTGATTTTAAGGCAAGACACAGGGAAGCCGCAGTCTCCATGTATATCGGCTTATTACTGCAAATTAAACATTAGCTGTTGAGACCTGTTCCCTGGCAAGCCCCAGCTATTTGGTTCTATCAAAGGCTGATTGTGTGCCAATTAGTGACTAATGAAGATTTAATGGGAGCATTGCTGTTTTGGTGGCTGAGAGGACATACAGCTTCAGAATTTGCCCGAATCAGGGAGTCACATTAATCCCAGTGACACAAGGGAGACTCTGGAGATTACTAGTTTGGTTTTGTGATAAGATGCAATTTTCCTCCGAGATCCAGCAGTGAAAATTGCACCTATCTTGGGCTGTGTGCTCCGGACTTAACTGAATTAGAGTTCTCTCTCTTGTGAATTCACAGTGGTTTTCGCCATGGTAACTGTGTTCTGATTTATGGGTTTCAGGGTGTGACTTACCCTGCATGCCATGGGATCTGGAGTAAGTGGGCTCCACCTTTGGAGAGGAGTCGCCTGGCAACCACCTCTTTCTGTGGTATGTAAAGACTTTAAAATAGCGGCCAAGGCAAAAAACTCAAAACACATTTCAACATTATGTACATTTATCGCCCAAGGGTTAGGCCTCAGATATAATAGCAAATGTTCAGAAAGAAACATCTAACCTGAAAGCCCCTGTTTCCCATCTGCTTCAAAAAAAAAAAATCTTCAGGTTCCTATGCTGGTGCAGTGATAGCGATGCCCTTGGCTGGGATCTTGGTGCAGTACACAGGCTGGTCTTCAGTCTTCTACATTTATGGTGAGTTCATGCTACACAAAAGTGATATTTTGCTCCTTTTATGACTGGATGAGGGTTGGATTATGGATGATTGGAAAACTGTATGTGCTATAACTATAGTTTGTATGGACTTTGTTTAGAATATAATGATGTGATAATGAAAAAAAAAATAAATTGGATCACATGAGTAAGATGTTGAGTCATCCTCATCCGGACATTTCTGTTTCTGAGTCAGGGACAGAAGCTAATTTATAGCTGCGTCAGTTACATAATTTTCCATCTGATTTCAAGGAACATAGTGCAGACCTTTTAACTTAAAATAAAACTCGTTCTGATGCTACATTGACTGATAAAACAGGGAATGAAGTCTCTGACCTTGCCAATTTACTTCACTGAACGTTTGGTATTTATGAAATGTTCATCGCAAAATTTGATCAGGGATGTACAATATACAGTATATTAAAGGGATATTCTAGTGCATTTCAACCCATAGCCCTGTTGTTTGTGGTCACCAAGTAATGTCGGAAGCAAAAAGCAAGTTAACATGGAGAAACCAAGGAAATTTAGTACAACAAACAGTAACTGATAGGGGCAAGGAAAGTGAAAGAGAAACTGAGTTTCCTTGCACTCACTGGTTAGCATATGCTGCTGTTTTGTGATTCGATCTATATTGTACCAAATTGTCTTGTTCTATTTCCTACCTGGTAACCTTGAACAATAGGGATATGGGTTGAAATGCCCTAGAATGTCCCTTAAATTCTTCCACTGTGCTGTTTTGGGAGGCATGTATAAATGGGCTTATCTTGTCAGTCACAGAAATAGATTTGGTGCTTCATTATGGCCGTCAGCAATAGGCCTACCTGTGTGTCTTGCTTCGTGTATGTGCTAATCACAGGCAGGATATTCTTAGGGTCGGCGGCAACTGGATCCATTTGCAACACTGCAACTGACAAGGACAATTTAAGTAGTAAAATCAGGGGAGTAAGTTTCGCTTCACTCTCTCAGGTAGCTTTATTTCAGGTAGCTTGAGGTCTCCTACAACTTTAGCCTCTACCATTCTAAACCTTTATAGCAGGAAAGATTGCTTTGTGTTTAAAATGTTCTCTGTAGAACTTACATTTTAAGTTATCCTGAGGCCTTTTCCCTAAGAATGTATGTAAATCACTGTGTTTGTGTGTGTTTGTGTGTGTGTGCGCACACACGTGCAATATATGTCTTACTCCTGCAGGCAGTTTTGGCATTGTGTGGTATATGTTCTGGATCCTGGTATCATACGAAAGTCCAGCAGACCACCCCACTATCACAGCTGAGGAGAGGGCCTACATTGAAGAGAGCATTGGCGAGAGTGCCCAGCTCATGGGGCCTATTGATGTGAGACTGCACCTCTGTTTCAATCAAAACATTTCCTTTGAAATAGAAATATTTACTTATAAT
Organism: Tenualosa thibaudeaui; assembly: GCA_027481765.1. Taxonomy (NCBI): domain Eukaryota; kingdom Metazoa; phylum Chordata; class Actinopteri; order Clupeiformes; family Clupeidae; genus Tenualosa; species Tenualosa thibaudeaui. Next base: position 15,531,510 of record JAIFZK010000007.1, read on the forward strand.
TCATGGGATCAAAACTGTTACATATATAATTTGATGCCATATTGGTTTATTCTACTAGACTTTAAAACAGAAAGAATACGTGTTGGTGGGGGTTGATGTAAGACAGTAGCTTAAAGGTTCACTCTTTGTTTATGGTAAAAGATTTTTTATATTAATTCAATGAAATTATATCAACACATACAACCCAACCCCCCCCCCCATACACACACATAACACACATGCATTGTGTGTGTGTGTTTTTCTATATCTGTGCTCGCATGTGTGAGTGCATGTTGATTCGAAAAGGTTGAATCCCCTCCTTGTCATGTTCCTAAAGCAACATGTGTGTGTTCACTGTGTGTGCTATGTGTGTCACTAATTCACAGATGGGATAAATGCAAAGACAGAGTTTCCCTCACAGGGTCAAAAGAGTATACACTCATACTATGCCTATACGTAACATGTTGGTTAGCTGGAATTACATTTCGGTCAGATTAGACCATAGTATTGTTTCCTATTTTTTTCGAGCCGGGGCTGTGCACAAACATATTTGAGCACCTACACACAGAACAGATAGCTAGAGGATCATGAAAGGCATGAAGGGCTGAATTTGAGTCATGGATGGTACAGAGTGTAGTGTAAAACGTATTTGAAATGAACATTATATATTATATGCATTCTAAATATATGTAATGTCATTAGCATCACACATTTGTTGTTATTCTGCAGAAATATAAGACTCCCTGGAGGAAGTTCTTCACCTCCATGCCTGTCTATGCAATCATCGTGGCCAACTTCTGCAGGAGCTGGACCTTCTATCTCCTGCTCATCAGTCAGCCGGCGTACTTCGAGGAGGTGTTTGGCTTTGAGATCAGCAAGGTTAGACGTCTCTCTGTGGTTCTTCTCTTGACTTGACTTTGGTGGCCTTTTGTTCTAGCATTCAGATATTCTTGGCTTATGTGGTCTTGACCATAGTAGTGACCAGTGGCATTTGTCTGTTTTCTTCTCAGAATAGCCTTGAAAACTGTGATATTGCACAAGCAAAGCTTTTGGTAGAGCACAATTAGTGAACAAAATAGGTTAAAATAAAATTGGCTATGTGTAAAGACCTTGACTTATAAAATAAAATTAATTTGTATACAGTCAATGCTGTAGGTGACTGATGTGCTAACTTGTTGGAAGTCAGTCAACTGGCGTATTGCTGATAGCTCACTGGACAAACTGTATATTATATCCATTGCAATGTTTGTGTTCATCTTGAAGATGTGTTAGATCAGCCATGGCTGAGCAGGGCAATCTGCTGACACCAGTCCTGATTAAATCAATGATATCAATGACTGCTATGACTGTCATGGCCTACATCTAACAATCCCATATCGCATTGTGGCTACTTCTTGCTTCTACTTTGGCTAAGAATTGGTTGGGGCAGACAGTTGCAAATAAATCCTGACACTGTTATTGATTGGTTGCCAACTACGATGAGGGTGGTGAAATGAATTGGAGGAGCGTGATGGCCATGTTTTAGACAGGAGATTGATTCCTTTGGGAGTAGCTGAGTTGAGGCCACAAGCTGGCGAGGAGACAGGTCAGAAAGGGACTGGAATGAGCTGATTACGCTCAGGCTTGGTGCTGCTGTAGCACAAATTAGGCCTGAAGTCATGTCTCATGACCAAGAGCTGGGCTGTATCACGTAGCCATTGACTACTAGCATGGGTAATGGGTGGCATGGAGTCTAAAGTGATATTGTACAATAAAAGTGCAACAGAAATTAACACTAATTAACAAAGTCCAGCATCAGTGTTTAACATTTTAGCCAGTTGTTCCCATTCCCACTTGTTTTTTTTCTATAGTTAAACATTCAAAGAACTACTAGTATTTTGGGGGACTGGAGGTGTGGATACTTGATCAAGACCTGTATAAGTGCCTGTAGGTAGGCTGACATATTTAGTGTGTACTTTCCTGTAAAAGACAAAAGAGGAAACATCTACAAATAAAAACTAACAAATAACTTTGATATATAAAATAACTTAAAATAACAATAGGCAAATACAAACAAATAACTTCAATAAGCAGAAACCAAATGCCAAAAAAATGGAGCCCAGGAGAGATGGTGGGTAGAATAGATGATAACAAAAAGAATTATGTGAGGAAGTCTGTGCAGAGGCACAACCAGTTCCCCTAGAAATACATGTGCTATGAATTCTATCCCATTACCACTGCCAACAGAAGAAAAGACCAATGCACCAGGAACAATTAGGCAGACCTGCTCTCATCTTCTGCTGGTATCATTTTCTGTACTTTGTATGCCCTCAAGGGAAATGATAACACAACTCACAAAATGGTGTTGTGGTTTTAGTTGCATTATGATTTGATATAAAATGTTGACTGAGATTTCCACAGATGATATCTGATTCCTCACACATACACACACACACACGATAGCCACATGTCTTACGTACCTCTCAAGTCTGAATAGATTATAGGTAGACATACTGTATGTGTTATCCATTTCTCATCCCCCTGACCTTCACAGAAGTTACAGAATCTATACATTGTCTCTTTTGTAATGTATCAGGGAGTATGTCATGAGTCCCGTATTAAGATTCCTGTGCAGCATTAGAAGAATGTTGCCATGACAACCACGACTGTTATGTTTGGTTAGACTCAGACATTGTAGACCAGAAAAATGGACTGAATGTTTGCAGTCTGCTGTTAACCAGATAACACAATTAGCTCATCTTGTCCCCTGGTTTTTACAGCAAAATCCATTTTCTTTTATCTGCCTATACTATATAAGACATCTCTGTCTCTCCCACTCACTCTCTGCGTTCAGGTGGGTATGCTCTCAGCTCTGCCTCATCTGGTAATGACCATCATTGTGCCCATTGGAGGACAGCTGGCTGACTACCTGCGTAGCAAAAACATCATGTCCACCACCAACGTGAGGAAGATCATGAACTGTGGAGGTGAGAGGACTTGGAATAGAGAGAAATTAAAATTGTTCATAAACCTGTGTGTTTATGTGGGATACTTACATAAACGTAAAATTTCTATTTATGTTTACTTACCACATGCTTTTAACCAAAGCTGAGAGATGACTGTTGTCTGGTATTTAATGATAATAGGAAGGCTATCATTCAGATTACTATAGATGTTTTAAGGTTGTAACAACACTAAAGGTTAATAATTCTTAATATACAACTACATGTACTGACTACTATATGGTCTAATATTCACCCCTTATGTATAGGTTACTGTACCAACTGTTAATAGCCCATATAATGTATCTATACTTGGGAAATTTTCAATCCTTGTGTAGTTAGGTATAGGAGAGCTTCAGTTTGTTTGATGGTATGAATGATTTGCCTTTTGTACTGTATTGTTTCTTTCTTGTCTGTGCGTTAATCTAAGCAATGAGCTTTTACATCTCAAAGGACTCATCCTAGTAAAGAAACATCAAATATTAAATCACTGGGTCAGTGGTCAGTTTCCACAGGACCCAATTCATGACAAAACACTTTCTTTCACTGTAGTCATATGGTGAGGCCAATGGCTGTAGCAAAGGCTTCTGTAGTCACTGGTTGAGACTAGCAAGTACCACTGAGCTGGCTTATGGCCTAAGTATTGATAAGTTTATTAAAGTACACTTTGGGGGACAATGTGTTCTAAGTTTTTTTTTCGGATGAGACATTAAACCGAGGTCCTGACTCACAGTGGTCATGAAAGATCCCTTGCCACTTGTTGCAAAGAGTAAGGGTTTATCTGGTGTCCTGGCTAAAGTCCCAACATGGTTCATTCAGTCCAGTCCCTTAATCATTCCCCACTGTAATTGGCTCAATCATTCATTTCCTCACTGTCCACCTCATGCAGTTGTGTGGTGAGTGTTCTGGCACATAATGGCTGCCAAGCATCACCCAGGGTGCTACACATTGGTTGTAGTTAGTGAAGTCCCCTTTCCGCTGTAAGGATATGTTTAAAAAGCGCTATATAAATCTAACTACTAGTAGTAGTTTCACAACTTGTAGATACAGATAACAGTCTCTCTCTCTCTGTCTGTCTTTCTCTCTTTCTCTATCTTTCTTTCATCCTCTCTTTTCACTCTCTCTCTTTCTCCCCCCATCTCCCTCTCCCTTCTGTAGGCTTTGGAATGGAGGCTACTCTACTGCTGGTTGTGGGCTACTCCCATAGTAAGGGCGTGGCCATCTCTTTCCTGGTGCTGGCTGTCGGCTTCAGTGGCTTCGCCATATCAGGTGAGAGACCTGAAGCAAGCTGCATAAATTGGACAGAGATGAGAAAAAAGAGATGAGGTTACAATAGGTTCTTAAGGCTCAAGAGTCAAGAACCAGTGACTGAATCCTAGTGGGTTAGTCACTTAGCCCTAAGCCCTAAGCCCTGATCTAAATTGATAGATTGATTGATTGACAGACCGATTTATTTATTGATTTACTGATTGCTTTACAATGAACACTCTAGGGTAAATCAACACATATCCCTGTTGTTTGAGATGGCTAAGTCATATCAGTAAAGAAAACAAGGCAATTTGGCAAGCCATCAGCTAACGCTGAGGGCAGGAAAACTGAGTGTCTAGGCCCTCACTGGTTAGAGTTGGCTGCCATTTTGTTATTTGGTCTATTTTGTACCAGAGACAGTTAATAAACAATCTTTGGTTGTACCAAATCTTCTTGTTCTTTTTCTTACTGACAGATTTCGATGACCTCTTTCAGTGAACAACAGGGCTATGGGTTGATTTATCCTGGAACACACCAATTTTCACAAAGTTTTTTTTAATGACAAAATTTTTGTACAATTTTTATCTAAACGTGGAACAATTTTGCCATAATTTAGGCTAGCCTGGTAATAATACCGTCCCCTAGTACACTTAGTTTCATACTGAGGGTCTGGACATTCAGTAGTGAGAAACGATTGCTTGCTGGAGGTTTCAAAGTTTAAAAAGAGTCAATCAGCCCTTGACTGATAGCCTGCCTTCAGTCAATCAGAGTCAATCAGCCCTGACTGATAGTATTCTAGCTCAGTGTTCACAACTCTTCCCTCTGTTCGCTGATTGGATGCGGTAAAAATGCTACCTGAGACAACAAGCTCAATGGAATCAAATCCAGACTAGCACTGTAGGGAGATGATAATCGAGAGGAAGTGCGTAGGAAGACGTGGCCAGGCTACATTAAGGCTAATGCGTCAGGTAATATGTAACTAATTGGTCTGACCATCCTCATCCCACAGGGTTTAACGTGAACCACCTGGACATCGCGCCCAGGTATGCCAGCATCCTTATGGGCATTTCCAATGGCGTGGGCACCCTCTCAGGCATGGTTTGCCCCCTCATCGTTGGTGCCATGACCAAAAATAAGGTCTGCAATGCTCTATATCTGCTATCTCTGCCTAAGGCTACGGTATCTTTGTGTAATAATATCTCTCATGAAGCCTCAATCACTGCCCAAAATGTACAACATAAATAAATGCACATTTGAGCAATTTATCCATTTATATAGTCCAAATGTTTATCCAAAGTGACCTACAATACAGATATAAACATTCACACAGAATTGGCTAAAAACCTAATAGGTTCCAAAGCATAAACATTTAATTGGTGTGCAATCACAGTACATTTTACAATGCAACACAACACACAATACACAACAATACACAACACACATGCTTGCTTGGTATTATAGACGCAGTTTAGGCCAAGGTTTTTCTAACAATAAATTTGCACCACAAATGCATTGAACTAGCTAAATTCTTTGTACCTTATTTTTTTGGTGTGCATGTGTTCTCTCACCTTATTGTGTTAGACCCGTGAGGAGTGGCAGTATGTCTTCCTGATTGCGTCCCTGGTGCACTACGGAGGTGTGGTCTTCTACGGGCTCTTCGCGTCCGGCGAGAAGCAGCCATGGGCCGACCCCGAGGAGACCAGCGAAGAGAAGTGCGGCTTCATCGACGAGGACGAGCTGGCCGAGGAGACAGGTGACATCACGCTCAGTCACATGCCCCTGGGAGCTCAAGGTGTGGCGGGCGGTGGCGCCAAGACCTATGGTGCCACTACCCAGGTCAACACCGGCTGGGCTCAGAACTGGGACAAGACAGAGCAGTACATCCAGGAAGGAGCCTCACAGGGCTACAGCGGTGCAGGGCAGGACGAGGACTACTCTTAAAGCACAAGCAGATATGTTGAGCACATACAGCTATCAGTCATATTAAAATAACCCACAGCACAAAGTAGTATACATACTTATACATATTCTTCAGATGAAATGCACAGAGAACAAGAGAGAGAGAGAGACAGAGAGAGAGAGAAAGAGAGAGGGGTTACGGACCTATAATTTAAAATTGATATAAAACATATGATAGATATTAAAAAATAAACAAAAAAGTATTTAACTACAAGAAATTATCATAAATATAGAACATAAAGAATAAAAAATGTATACTAGACACAAATTTTAAAGATTACTGACAAATAACTAAATAACTCATAGTAGTGCTATAAACTCTTTCTTGAAAAGAAACACAGAAATGTAGTTCTGCACAGAAATGCAACACCCAATTCAATCAGTGGTGATATAGAGATTCAGAGAAGTGTATCTTTTCTTTATGGCTTTCACTTTGAAAATGGATCATAGCCAATACCAGAACTGATATATCTCTCGAAAATGATAGGGAGAAAGTGGGGGAAATGGAAAGGTCTTGGGCTGGACTTTGTATATTCTTGAGACAAACTGCATTAGACCAGAGAGAAAAAGAAAGAGAGGGCCACAAGGCATTCACATAATGCATATAGTCTAAACTAAATGAGTGTTCTTTAACAGAAAATCTATTTAACAGAGAAAATCTATTGTGGTTTGCGCAATCAAAATTACATATTAAACTGTTATACTGTATATCAATTTAAGGTAAGATATGTACTATGAATAAAAAAGGTCCTAAGTGTAAAGTTATATTTTAACTTTTTGGTGCAAACTTGTTTAAATTGTGATGCATTTCTCATTCCATTCACATAGTTTTCCTCTAGGTAGAAACCACTTAAGAAATCATTCAGTGATGGTCTCCAATAGACCTTTTAATCATCTAGTACTGTAGTTTGACTAAAATATAGTGACATGCACTCATTTCAGAAAGTCGTCCTCATCTATCCATGATAGAAGATCTGTATTCTGTGTTGTTGCACTTGAAGACAAAAGACCCAGTTTCACACTGAAATAAGTGCTTATGATCAAAATCTCGACCTTTCCCCCAGCCTGATTTCCCACAGAATTAACTGTTAAATTAGGTAGCCATTTATCATGTATCTAGTTAGAAGTCAAACTGGGCTTCTCCAATAGTGTGCACATACCAGGCCGACAGTCAGGCAACTGAAAGTGGCGAGCCCAAATTTTAGTTGTATACACAGCTCCGCCAATATCGGTAAACTTCTGCCAGCTCACTGAATCAGCAACAGAACCATCGGCAATGGTATCATGGTTGGTATTCTAGCCAGTTCTCTGAAGTCAGTCGGGTGTGTGGACACTATAAGACCTTGGAGTCAGAGAGTCCTTTCTGTAATGAGTGGCATGTGTATGTCGTCTGTAGTGTATGTCTGAAGCATCAGCATTTTCATCTGTAACACTGTTTTTAAAGATACTTTGAATGCACTGATGAATATTCTGTAGACAACAAATCACTGAAAACACAAAAAAAGAAATATCTGATTTGTAAAAGTTGTGTTTTTACATGCATATTTACTGTTCGTGTGAGACTGTCGTGATGTGGGGCTGGTAATCTGTGGGCTTCTTGTTACCTTATAAGGCCATTTTTTTTGCCATGGACTGAGTCTTGTGGGCATGAAGTGCACTTCTGTTTGTTGTGTCTCCGGTTGGAGGTCTGACTAGTGTTAAGAAGAGAAAAAGCACATCTCTAGAAAGAGGAGCTAAAGTTCCAAGAGTCTCTTGCCAAAATCTTACACAGGTGTCCATTGACTGGATTGCTTTATTGGCTTTTAAATGTTAGACCTTTGTCATTTGGATTTGTTTTCTGGGTTTACATCTAACAATCCCTCACAAAGACCTCAAGTATGACTCCAGTTTTCCATCTGTGTCTGTCTGCAGTGGTTGGCAAATCTTTGCTTGTTTGGGAAGCTTATTTTTTCATACCAGATGCAATAAAATCAACAATTATGATTGCTGGTCTCTATTGTTGTGTAACATGGTAATGGCAGATGTCATAGTAATTGTTTTGAAGTCATGTGTTAAAAAAAATCCCTTGAGGTCTACAACTTGTGCTGCTTGATATCCAGGGAGATCATTGCATTGTCCCTGTGGGGAATGTTGAGCCATGATTGTGGGCATTTTTTTCTCTGGTTTGGGTGTGGGGACATGTTGGGTCAGTTTGGGAGGGGGAGGGATGTTGGGAACTCTTGATGTTGGAAAATAGTTTTTTGTATATTTATTGCTCCTCTGCAGAGAATGTGGAACCATAGATTCACCAAAATCTTCACATCTGAGTTCAGTCTACCTGAGATTGCTGTGCTGTGAATGTACAACTTTACTTAATGTCTGTATTCAGATTTGCACAGATATAAAAATTTAAACCTAAACAATACATTCCTGGTTTATTGCCTCAGTTTGGGATAAAAAAACAATGTGTATTATTGAACAGCACAAGTTATTGATATTGTGTCAAATGAAGAGGTTTGTTAATGTCAGAAAGTGTTCTACTGTATAAATGCTCAAACTATCATTTTATATATAAAAAGAATGCAAACCAACAGTCACTCTCTGCCTCCTCATTGGTCATTTAGCATACTCTCTATATAACCTGGATTTATACTGTAGGTAGGTCTCACCACAACATATCAGTACAGCTGTAAATGAACCCCATTCTCTGAGAAATATCACACAATCTAAAAGACTAGGATGAAACAAGACCTAAATGACAACCACAATGCCCACAGGAAACAGTAATTTCTCAGATCATACAGGAAAGGACAGCTTCTTAGTTCTCACAGGAAACAGCACAGCTTTGCATCACAAAATACAGCACACTCACACTTCACAGAGGAAAAAAAACACTTCCACAACAAAGCACACTAACACATGAGAGCTTTATTGAGAAATGATTGACCAACCATGGACCCAATTTGCCATGAAAAAATACCTTTTTCACAATGTCATGTCCTGACAAGAAGCCTAAGTGAAAGGAACTCTCTCTCTCTCTCTCTCTCTCTCTCTCTCTCTCATCTTCCTGGTTCCTTAGTCTCATTAGGAAATCAATGGTCAAGCCCCCTGAGGATAAAGCTCTGCTTATAGCTAAAGCAGTATGATATCTCACATAGGTAGCCTATGTCATGTAGGTATCATTCTATCTTATACATGTGCACATGCACCCACACACACACACACACACAAACACACACACACACATGCAAACCAACTAGCACCATGGCGACTCTCTGCAGATACAAAGCAAGTGAATATGGCAGCTGTATTCAAGATAACTCAGAGGTATCAGAATTGAATGAAAACGCCACATAGCACCTAATAAACCAAATATCCTTTGTGTTGTTACATAACTGGTGATTGCTGCCACATACAGTATATCTGCTGACATGTGATACTAAATGTGTATCAGTGCGGAAAGGTTTTCTTAGACGACTGACGGAACATCCTGTTGGATATGTTGATATCTTCCATCTGACCACTACCTTCCTCTCACTTTTGTCTGCACAGGAAGTGCTTGGGTCGATATCTTCTCTCCTCATCAGCTGTATCCCTCTCATACTATTGACCTTGTTCCAGGTGACAACAACAACCTAGGGATAAAAGACAAATTACTACTGTTGAGTTAAATTTAAATAAATGAATGATCAATACTCCTTCACACCTTTTGAGAAACTGCTTAGTGTCCACTGGAAGTGTGAGTGTGTGTGTGTGCTTATGTGTGTGTGTATGCTCTTGCATGTATTTACATATTTAAATGTCCCCAATGTTGCTACATCTAACATAAATTTTTTCCTTCTGAAAGCAATGGTCCATTTCTCTGATTTTGTAGATAAAATCCATTTCCAATCCATATTAATTTCTTCTTGCAATGGAGTGTATTTTGGTGTCACATTCCAAATATCCTATGCACCACATAGATTTAAGGTGGACAGATGTGAAATACACTACACACACACACTAGCAGCGTCAGAGAGATATGGTTAGCTCTGCCAGCCTGTTCCCTGCCTTCCCTCTGCAATCAGATTCAGCACTTAATCCTGCCACCAGCCAAGCGAGACGTGTTTTTCCACAGCCAACCAACCACGCTGGTCACGCCAATTGACCACATGACACCAGGACCCCCTCTGTAGTGGTAGCTCTGAGCTGAAGCAGCTGTGTTGATGATGCAGCCATTCAGTTTTGATATATAACAGTGGAGTTTTGGCTGGTAATGTTAAATATAACTCCTAGTAAGGCTAACATGTAAGTGAAAATTGTTGGGTTTGGTAATGAAAGAGAGAGTGTGTATGTGTGTGTGTGTGTGTGTGTAAATGGGAGGGTGGGGGCAGGTGGTGTCTTGGCGTCTCTTGAGACTGGTGTACATTGTGCTCCGATGGTCCAGATCTGAAATTACAATTTAATGACAGCAAGGGCACCATTCCTTTGGGACTGGGTCCTCATATAATTATCCAATAGACACTCCCACCCTAAGCAATCCCTCTCCACAGACACGTGCCCCCTGCCATTCAATACCCCACCCCATGATCCACCCCACGCACATGTTAATACCAGAGAAGAGAGGGTGACTAAAGTCTAGGAGAATTAATATATTCCATTAACATGTTAAAGACATTTGGTGTTAAATATGAAATATAGTTGTTTTTGTTGGGTTTTAGGTTATGACAAATGAATCCTAGTGATGTGTCTCCCATGGATGCTGCTGAATATAAATATTAAAAATTAAGGGATGCAACAGTGTGTTAACTCTGTATTGCATTAGACACTACGAACTATCACACTGCTGTGGGGACGATTGGGGATGTTTTATTTTATTTTATCTCTATCCCTTCTTTTTCTGAAGCAAGACCATTCCATCTCCCTCTTTTGTGGAGCTGAATTCTAAAAATAGCTCTTGTGCTGCAATAGCAGCAGATTGTTGCAGACTGACACAGCACTTTTATTTCTGCCTGTTTTCCTCTTCTTCCATTCCCTCTCCAGGCTTCAAGGGGTTCAGGCAGATTGTTTATTCCCCATAGGTATTCTGCCAATCAAATCTCACTGTCTTTATCGCTCTGTCTGTGTCCCTATGTAGATAGATAGATAGATAGATAGATAGATAGATAGATAGATAGATAGATAGATAGATAGATAGATAGATAGATAGATAGAAAGTCTTTATTGTCCGATAAGGATATACACCTCATTCAGTTCCAGAGGAAAAGGCAGCAGCATTGGTTGTAAAAGAGTCACGTCTCACAGGATACAAACATGTGTACATTACCTCCAAGCTTTTCCCACATACACAGCCTTATACATTTAACATATAATATAGCACACACCACTGTCACCACCACCCCCTCCCCACACACCTACTACCACCACCACCCCCTCCCCCACACTCCCCCATACTTTCCCTTCTAAACACAATGTAAGCAACAAAGGACAAAACAGACAGTTTGTTTAGTGCAGTGACTTTTCTTAAAGTGCAGTTTTTTTCCAGTCCAGGGTTCTGTATCTGCGGTCAGATGGGAGTAAAGTGAAGAACCGGTTTGGGGGGGTATGTCTCTGCCACAATGTTTTTTCCGTCTTATTTTTTCATATATTGTGGTTCCAGCAATAGCATGCTTTGTGCCATGTTTATTGTTTTCTCTTAATTCAACAGACCTTTTAAGCTAGATGGGAACCCTTGCCGCAAGATTGCAACATTTTTGTCTTTTCACATGATTACACCCATTTGCTTGTATCTTGCAACATGTAAAGTATACTCAAATTCTCAAAATCTTGAGAAATAATTGATAAAAGGTGTAAATCTAAAAGAGCTCATCCAAGCGTTCCAATAACACATAGCATGGCATGAGAGATGTTCACAGATGGGTGAGGGAGCAGACACTGGCAGGACGAGTGTGTGTATGTGTGGGAGGGGGGTTCTTTTGTGCTGCAGGGCTCAGGTGCGGCTTAGGCCCCCCTCATCTCTTCATCTGACAGTGATCCCTGCAGGGAGGGGCGTTGTGGGCTTGAGGGTGGAAAAGAGGGGGGCGCAGGGGGACCTCTGAGGCACATACTAAACAGGGGATTCATTCCCCAATAGACAGGGGAAAGGGGTGTGTGTGTGTATGGGGGGGTTGAGGGGTTTCTGTCCATGACAGATGGGTGTTAGAGACTGGTGGTATAGCAACCTCATGAATAGTGCTCAAACAGGCTCAGATGCATACACACACACACACACACACACACACACACCCCACACGCACACACATACACACACACCATACACACAATTAAGTTCACTCCTTTGATTAGAAATGGGTGTAAGAGAAGCACAACGAGGAGACACAAACAGAACAAATGATGGGGAAGATTTCGTCTCAGATGAAGAAGAAAATATGTAGTTTGTTGACACTTCACTTGAAATACTTCCAGCAAGGGAAGAGGCTTCTTAAGAAGGAGGTGGTATTTAATGTAGGCTACATTTGTTTGCAGAATAGTCATTGTTCATATGGAAAAAAATGAGGTCAAATCTGTTAATGCCTGGTATTCTTTTTCTAAAATGTGATTTTGAGGAAACCTGAGATCCCTCTGCATCTGAAAAACAAAGCAGCCCTCCAAACGAGTGAAATATAAAATGACTGACTTATGGAAATGAGCTGTCTGAACAAACAACCAAGAAACATCAAAAAGGACAAATAAGGCAAAGAGAACATTGAGAGTGAGAGAGAGAGAGAAAACTTTGCCAGTGACAGTTAAGTGTTAAGATTACACGTCTGAGAACTAGATCTGCATTCATGAAGCTATTGAGCCCTCAGTAGCAGCCCTTTCTCACTCTTTCCCTCATCTCTCCGGTTCTATGTTCCTCTCTTCCTCCTCTCCCTGGTGATGGTGTATGTGTCATGTTGGGAAGTGGGAACAAGGAATCTGATGCTGCTTGCCAGCCTCACAGACTCAGTGTTAATGATTCTGAACTCGCATGACTGTGAGTCAACGCACAGCTATACACACAGTTCACACACACACACACATACACACCTGATCTGGTGCAAGTGTCAGATGGAACACTCAGCAAGCTCTTTGAGATGGTGTAATTTCTCTGACTAAGAAGAATCTGGAATTGTAACTAATCCAGAGGAAATTTGCAAACATTTCATACTGTTAATATCAATTTGATGAACTTAGATTACTGGAAAACAACAGAAAATAGTAAATATCCAATTTTGGAAAAAATCTCACTGGCAGAGCCCCTCAGTGGTATGTGTGTACTAGATGTAATTGTGTAAAAATATCATTGCACTGTGTGGTGTGTGTCACCTGACTGTTACAAGTGAAACACAATGTTTGCAGGCTTTATTTTTCTCCTCCATTTCACTGGATACCTCTCTCTTTCTCTCTCACACACACACAGACACACACATACATACACAGGGTGTTAGCAAATGCGTGCCCTGCACTCACAGCTTTGTATCTTAGCCCGTCACCTCCTGGCTGTCTGTTCTGTGTCAGCTGCTAAACGAAGCGTGCTGCTGTCACTAGTGTTTTTTGAGCGCCTGCCTGCCCGGCCGTCAGGTGCGTGGTGCTGATTGAGTGAGATGTTATTTCGCACCTTGCTGGCTTGTTGCTGGTGGAGGGTAATTGGAGCCACGCCTCGAAATGTGCTCCATATTTGTGGACTTCCTGGGGTTGCCGCCACATGCTCCTCTACAAAACCCAAGCTAGACACTGACCCAAGACCTGATGCAGTGATCAGGCACAGAGATAGATGTTACACATCAGGGTTAGACTGACTGATTATGATTTTGTGTTGAGGGTGATGAATGCAAAAGATGAAAGGTTTTGACATAGAAATCTGCCAATGAAACCACTATGCTTATTTGCACACAGCAGAGAGTAAAATGTTTAAACGTGGTATGCTAACAGAAGAGTAGGCTATACTGAAGTTTATGCAAGCATAGTATGTTACTTCTGCTAAAATCTGAACTGAAAAACAATCCTCAGAACAGGTGGATATGACAACACCACCTAACAAAAAAGAACTGCAAAAAGATAAAATGGAACATGTGAAAAAAAAAATAAAACAAGCATTAGAGTGTGCAGAGTGAGAAACAGCTTGGAGAACAGAATAAGTATGGAGACTGACAGAGCAAGAGAGAGAGAGAGAGAGATAAAGAGGAAGAGAATAAAGACTTGGAAAAGGTTCAAACCATACGCCAAACAGCTGTCAGAAACACATGCAGGCTCAGGAGTACACAACAGGGGTATATGGTATGACTGTACATACAGTATGTCTGAGGGGAGCAAATGAAGATGAGAAGAAATTAGATAGGATACCATCAGTGTGTGTTTTAACCCATGAAATCATTACCCAAAATTGTGTGATTTAAGAGTGAGTGTTCTGTGGTAGTTGCAATGGCATGCATCACTTGATCTATCTGCCTCTTTTTAAGCACTGACCCTGTGCGCATGTGTGTGTGCGCGTCTGTGTTGGCTTTGCTAACAGCTTTGATGCCTCCCCACATCTCACAGGAGACTCGTTTCCATGGTTTCCAAGGAGATGAGGGCCAAAAGACAGAGAGAGAGAGAGAGAAGAAAAAAGAAAAGGAATAAAGTAGGATGAAGGCAGAGATAATGATGCAGCCCATGAGATATTATAATATGTAGAAGTTTAAAAAAAATACATGCAAATTTATGGACAAATGAATGTGTTAAATAAAGGCATAACATTCATAGTGCACTTAAAGGTGTGGTCTGCGATTTTTATCTAACACACCAATCATATACATTGTAAAATTCAATCTGTTCTCTACATCCTGATTCTATACATGTGAAATAAATATAAGGGGCTTAAACCAGGCCATATTGACCAATTAACACATTGCTTCAGGACAGGGAAAGGTGTAAGATGATTGTGCCTGCTGGGCTTATTAATATCCTTTCACCATACACTGCGATTTTCTCCTAAATCGAGAGCTATTTACTGCAGTATATTAGTGTCTCTACCATTTTTGTAAAAGGTTGTGTTTATATCTGTAAAGGAAGTATCTGAGAGATGCAAATGCTCCTACAGTGGTTCCTTGACAGGCACTTCACAGCTATCCACAGATACAACATTTTATGCAGAGATGAATGTTCAAATCCTAATCCTGTATAGCACGAAAAGACTTAAATGATTACTCCTAGTAACCTTGGACCACCCCCCCTCCACACTACACACACACACACCAAACTCGCACATGCACACACATACAGACATTCCTGTTGCAGCACTGTGTAGCTGTGTAAGGCACCATTGACAGCATGCATCCTTTTTTTCCCCAGGGACCAATTTGGGTGGAGCACCACACTGCCTGGGCCCTTACTTTCAATTTAAGATGAGATCTCATTGGACAATATGTCTGGTTGCCTGGGTGATGTGGATGCTGCCATCTGTCATGCTGTTGGCTGGTGGGGTAATATCTTCATTTGTTGATGATGAATTTGCAGTTTCTGTGGCATAAAAGGATTACTGGGGATGGTAATGAATCTGGATTATGAGTAGATGAGAGCCAGTTGCCGGGGTGAAGATTTAAGAGTTTGAGTCCATGTTCAGGTAATTTCTAAAATTAACTGTTAATAGATGTGTAAATGAATAATAGAAAAGAATATGTTTTTAGCTCAAAAAATAATAAAAAGTTTTGTGTAGAACATTTCTTATAATACCAAGACTTACACACAAATTCTACTATACCTCACCAACACAGACCAAAAAAAAAGAAAAATGTTTTGGGGAAAATGCAGATTAATGTCTCTTTAAAAAATTAGGCTCAATCTCTGTCATTAACCTCCTGATTAATGCAGTTAAGTGTTTGAGAGTTCAGTGCTTAGAGTTATGGAGGACATTTTGACTCTGTCATGGTGATATTAATGCAAAGAGTGCACTGCAATGAAGAACTGCTTTACTGCAGTTGGTGAGTTAGACTAAAGGTCAGAAGTCAGTGAGGTCTGATTCTGTATAGTCTTCTATACATATTCTTGGTCACACCACCACCACCACACGCACTGCAATCCAGACATTTGTTTGTGGCTCCCTGTTGGTGAAATGACAAACCATGTGCTACCAGACCAGGGATGCCCCTCCCCATCTTCAAGAACCCTCTTAAAAACTCTTCTGAGAATAATTATACTACTCTTCTAATAGTGTGCACATACCGAGGCAACAGTGAGATGTCTGATAGTATTGGGCCTGTTGTCTACGACCCAGATATGAGTGTATGAGCACAGTCCAGCCAATACTGGCAGACCACTGACCAATTTCACATGTTGAATCTGCAACAGAACCATCGGTACAGGCAGCTTGTCAGTCAGTACTGTGGTGAGTTTTCTGAAGTCTGCCAAGTGTGCACACACTATAACACACCTTACACCTGAAATGCACTTATGATGCTGTTCCCCTCCAAAATCCCTCACCAGTTTTCCATCAGCTACACTTGTAGCCAACTTGAACATCTTCACGTCTTAAAGTCTTTAAAACAAACAAACAACAGCCTTCTCTGCAATTTAGCTTGAACATTATTTCTCTTTTTAAGTATCTTTGGTACTCAATGCATATCGGTAAACCCTAATGTGATGTGTTTAATAACTGAGGGTAAGGGTATTGCATATCTAGGGAAAAATTTATTCAAGAATTTAACCTAGGCAACTCAACTGAATAAGGACTGTGTGCATTTGTGAAAAAAGACCCAGCATAGATCAGTTTTGTATTATCTATTATTCACAAATATAACTGTCAAGCACCACAAAAGATACACCAGATTAACTCTTCCCCCTTCATTTTTCTGAGGCTACATTTCCCAGCTTCCCTCTAAGCCGCAAAAAAACGATACCTACCCTTTTGCAGCTCAACTACAACCCATCCTCTGAGACAAATGATCATAAAAGCTTCCAACACTGAAGTAAAAGAGCACTACTGCCCCCTAACTTCTGGAGGCTAGAAAGACACCTAAATTAAAAATAGTCATTTTATTTTACCAGAGAGCATTTGAACAAATTAAGATACTGAATAAGTTAATCTTTTACATATTCAGGGAAATGACACCATAATGAACAGTAAGTCAGTGGATAATATAATTCAAAGGGTTAAGGGCAGAGACTATGGAAGACCTGTTCAGTACTTTGTGGGCCTGACAGTTGTGGGTGATTACGGGTGACTCTAACCTGTGCTCAGCTGAGACAGGACATCGCTCCATACACTAAGCCCTCTCTCCTCAAAGCCACCGTCACCCTCTTTTAGATCATGCAGTTCCCTCAGTGTATCTCTTTCCAGGGAATGTCCACCTGACAGCAAGGCCTTGCAGTGCTCTGTCAGTGTTTTGAATGGCACACCTTGTTCTTCACTCGCCACCCATTCACCAACAGTCACATCATAGGACAGAGCCAAGCCCCAGTTTTTTAGTATTCTCATGTATGCCCGCCAAAACCCCTCTGACTGCTGTGCCAATTCTGTCAAAGCCAACACTGGCAAGGTATGGCACATGCTTAATATTAAGCTTGGATTAGCCTGTAGCCAAGAAAATATGAAGTTTTTGGTGACATCACATGAGGCGAGATCATCGCAGGAAAGAAGAGCACCCGCAATAATTTCTGGAGCACTGTCCCCGCTGCCAGATCGATCTTGAGAATCCAGCAGGTGTCTAACGAGACTTTCATTACCTGTGTGAGAGAGAAGTTTCTCTATGTGTTCGCGAAAGATCGAACCTTTAACAAGAGCTTCCACGCACAAACCACGAGTGACGTTTGTGGCCCCCAAGACTTCACAAGCTGATTTGCACGAAATCGACTGGGGTAGGTCAGAAAAACCAAGTGACACTTGGTCATCTCCATCACTTCCCTGGTTCGGTTTAAAACTTCCCAAAAGACACTTTAGTACAGAACACGGACACGCGGGGTTATTCAACAAACTCACAAGCAGCACATCTCTACACCGACCCAAGTCGAGAAATGACAAATCCTGGTATTCCGTGAAATGTTTTCGTAGGTGTTGGTTGGTCTGTTGCAGTCTTTTTTCTATTGCCGTTCTGATGGTTGTGTTGGCGTTGAACGTTTTATAGATGTGTTCAGAGTAGTCGCTCCACTGAAAAGCCCTTTTTACGGTCGCCTCATCCCACCGATTCACGTACTCGGTCTGGGAAACGGCTAACAACTCCAAAGTACTCTCTAGGTTTTTCAAAACAGCCTCCATGCGGCGCTATCTTTCAAAAGGCCAATGAACATTTCTGCATCCCCGTCAGTACTGATACTCCTTTCTGTCGTACTCTCGGTCATTAATATTCTCAGATTCCCACTGTATGGTTAGTTTCAGGCGCAATACATTGACTGTGGAAAGTAGGGTACAAGTTTTTCACGTAATGAATCGGAACCGGAAGCGAATTTTATTAGAGTGTTCAAAATAAAAGCCACTTCTAAATAGCGTTGAGCACAACTACACATCTGGACTGGACTGAACCATCGCACGTGGTGTTGAGAAAAAATTAAACATTCGTAATAATATGTGTTACTCTGATCTTATCCGTAGTCTGTTTTAATAGTCTAAATCAGGCTACCATCAGCAGTCTAATGTCAGTTTTAACATAACCTAGCCAATATTAACACAACATGTAATTTTGAGATGTGGTTTAATTGCTTTTAAGGGTAAAACAGTAGGCTACTGATTAGGTTTGAAAAGAACCTCTCCACTGATTATGGGCTTTTCAGAACGTAGTCCCATGAGCCAATTCTAGAGGCTGGGTATCCTCCCACTTCTAGTAGCGAACGAACGAGAGGAGGGGGGATTAGAGAGGGATCTTGAACTCCTGTCAGATCACATTTTTTTGCAAGTGGTAGTCTATTCAACTAGTTGCCAATGCATGTTGTGTTAGACTACTGTCAGTGCTACCATGTCCTTTAGTTATCGGTCATACCAGAAGACCGTGATATTGTGAAGTTTGGGAATATGCGTGTACCGATTCTGTATTACCATAGAAGCAGCAGACACCAGCGGTCAGTCACCGAGAGTTGGATTGTGAAAGGTGAGTCACTAAAAACGATGCTTATAAAAACTCTGTATTTAAAAGTGCATCAACACTAACAATTATCTTATTTATTTGAATTAAATTCAGTGTTTGTGTGGTTCATTTGCTTTAACGTAGCCTAGGCTAATCTTTAATATTTGTTGAGGACAATTTAAAATGAACTTAAACTGTGAACCAGAGTAATGGTGATCCAATTCACTGTAGTTGTGGATTATCGTTTTTGGAAAGATACAGAATTTCCCTCTCTAAATTCATTAGTGGCCTATCTTAGGCTACTCCAAGTCGACTAGCTAATTTTCCTTATCTCAACCTATTCTCCTTATTCTTGCAATAAAAAGTCTAGTAGTCTAAAAGTCTAATAGTAATTCTGCATAGTTTATGGTAAGCACAGTGGGTGGCTGAGAGTTTTATTGTTCTTTTGACTTATTAATTTAGAAAAAGAAAATACACATTTCTATGGCTCAGCATGCCCTCTTTCAATAAATCCTGTAACTTTTGTGGCTTTGAAAATATGTCATAAACACATAAATAGCGAGAGGGTGTAAATGAAGAAGCAGACAGCTTTGAAATCTTAATGCAGTTGTAAAAAGACAGAGAAGGACTTGATGCAATCAACATATGCCCTTGCAAACACATGAAAGAAGCAGGACTGCATTATTACATTATGTTTTTACTCAACAGAAGAAATACAACAACAGCTAAACAGTTATGTTTTTTAGATGTGTGCAATGCTATTACTATTTTCAAACAAACTCCAGTATTGCTTAATGGCATAAATGTGATTTACAAGGTGTCTATGGCCCACGCAAACTTCACGCAAACGGCTTAAATGACAGTTGAGATACATTTTTCATTCACTTGCTCTTTCTGTTGCCATTCGAATGTGCATCTGTTCATTCAATCTGAAAATAGGGAAGAAAAATTCATCACACAAAGGAGACATTTTGCTGTCTGTGACATAACACAGAACACTTTTGTAACTTGATCTGCACCAATGATAGCATAGATCAGCTTAACAAGAGCCCCAGTTCAATAATATTATTTAGAGATGTTAACCACTGCGGTTCTGACTCTGCCGGTCAGACCCTGAACCTTGTGCTGAGTTGAGCATAAAATATTTTACTGTCATCCCACAGCAGCACTTTCCAGGCCAATTCACGGGAGGCAGATCTGATCCTTTTGCCCTTCTCACCAGGTGGGGAAATGCAGAGTGTGCTGAGAAGCGATTGTGTGTGTGTGTGTTGGGGGGGGGGGGGTGTCAAGGGGTGTCATGGTTTTGTGCATGAGACCTGGGAACTGAGATTGCAGGATAGAACAACTGTGGTCTAGAGAACGCAATATTTCCTCATAAGACTCGGTGTCCCCAGCCAGCTTATGTGTTATAGTGGCTACTTTAGAATCAGATGCTAGTCTTAGGTCAAATGTCATGGTGCATTCCCTAGGTGCTCTAGCATTGACCTGCACCAGACTGGGGTTGTGTGGCAGCCGAGTCATCTGCAGTCTGGCCTCAGGCTGGTGAATCAGGAGGAGGTTGTGAGTCACCCTGACCCCAATAGTTTTTGACAGTGGGTGTGTTTGACTTGGGGACAGAACATCAGCAGCTTTCGTCCAGTGTAAAGTTCCAAATTATCCAGCTTGCTGTAAGTCATCCAGTCAGTCATCTCAAACACTCCCTATTGGTGGGCTCTGTGACAAGGGGCAGCAAATACCCATTTGCAGGACAAGAGGTAGGAGAGTATTATCTAACCAAACATTTCACACAGTGTGGTTCATGTTGTTCATTGAACATCATGATATAATCCCATCAGGTTCTATGCACACACACAATCAATGGCCACAGTCCCTTCCTCCTCCTTTACATCTTCCTGTGCCGTGATGCAAATATACCTTGACCATGTGCGGTCTCTCATACATAGTCTTTGATGGGCCTTTTTCCATGCATTATCTGAATCGGGAATCAACCAGAGGAGAACAGTCTTTGCAAATAGACCTAGAGATTGGGCACACTGTAGTCTAGTTCCACATTTCTAATCCCCCAAGCAGGCCCTGCAGTGGTAGCTGTCTGAGCTTGAATCAAATAAGTCTTTCATAAGAGGCAAGCAGCACATCCTCAAACACACGAGACTCAAAAGTTTTGTCTTTGCTTGGCTAACACAAAACCTTTACACTGTGAAGATGAAAGTGATTCTTACATCTCTTTCATGTCTGTGTCCAGGGTAGCTCAGCACGTCCATGGGAATGTGACACCTGTGTGTGCATGTGTGTGTGTGTGTGTGTGTGTGTGTGTGCGTGTGTATGTGTGCTGGAGGTTAGTTGGTGGCATATGTGTGTGTTTTTTGCATTTTCTTTGTGTGTATGTGTACCCTAACCAGGTGTAAAACAAAATAAAAATCTTGGTAATTCTCATACAAGCTATTAGACCCTCCATCCAGTTTTATAAGTTGTAGTGTAAGTAGTGTAAGTGTAAGTACAAGTTTTTTAAGATCTATTCATCAATCAGTGATTGTCACATTAGCTATGATGTCTTAAGGAGAGATAGACCTAAAAATGAGAGACGTGAAAATGAAAGAGAAAAATCCTTGTAGCACACATGCCTTGTATTTCTTAACAACAATTAAGAAAATGATTGTTGACCTTAGACCACAGTGAACTTTCTTTTATTGATTATTAAGTTTCCATTGGGTTACAAACATTCATTGCCTTTCATGGAGACTCTCCTGTGTCAGCTTAACTTCCTGTGTGGTGTAATATCATCCAATAAGACAGGACTTGTTGTTTTGTTAAGATAAGTAGGGATATAATATCTGATGTACTATCAATAACTTCCCAAAAGTGATATTGATACTTATGACCCGGATAAAGTCCGGAGCAGAAACACCTACACAGTGGCATGCCTTAGGAAAATGCCCACAGTATACAGTATGTTAAACTGAGTGAAGACAAGGCTCATTCAGTCACATGGGTGTATTATCCATATAGGTGTATTTCATTTTCGGCAAAGAGCTAACAGGACACAGACCTCATATTACCAACAGACATAGTTTTAGTATGCACTGTAGTAAGTACATCATCACTGGAAGAGTTACTGCCTTCTGAGGCCAGGACAGCAAAACTGCAGATTGTTTAGATTCCTGTTATAAAATATCCTTCGTATCCTTTGTAAACCAATTGGATTGCCATTTGGGTATGAAATGGGCTATACAAATATATTTGCCTTGCCTTGCCTTTAGTGAGAGAACTGTGAGACAGTGTTTTGCTGTGAAGCAGTGAAAGCATCAGAGCGAGAGGAGAGATGGTGGGGGAAATGGCTTATCTTGTTGTGCAGGCAACTTTTCAGTGACAATAAAAGTCTTGAGACAGAAGGACATAACCTTCACTGCCTGGTGTCTGCATGCTGGAGGACTTTGACCCTAAGCAAACACACACACACGCTCACTCTCTTTCTCACACACACTCACAAGCTTTCAATAAATACAGAGATACAACAGACTCATTCTATGCAGTTCCCTATTTTTCTTTTTTTTTGCCTTGAAGCCCTGCCTTCCAAGACCCACAGAGTGATTCCTGAATAGGATGTCTGTATACCAGGAGCTATTGTGCCAACTTATTTGAGAATGGCCTGTAGCCATACCTCACAGCCATTTACATGTGCCAGGTGTGTCTAATGTTTTTTTTCTGTCTCAAATAATAACATTTCATTCAGTAGATATGTTGGACTTATGGGGTGTTGTGTATTTTTAGAGCCATACTGGCTAAAATTGTGAACATGAAAGTCAAGTGGTTTGTATCTATGGTACATCTACTGTCATAGACCAAGTATTGTACTTTACTTCTGCTGATTCCTCATCTTGCGTAAGTTAATGGATTCAGTACATGAATCGATTAATTATTGAAAGATATTGAACTACATAGGAAATGTTTCCAGAGCATATGATATCCTGAAGCAATGCATTCAACACACTGATACTGTAACACCAGTATGAAGTCTACCTTTGCATTTGAGCTTCTCATGTGTTTCTGTGCTGGGAGTATAGGATCTTACTTGAGGTATGGTGACAATTGGCTGGTCCGTGGCTCTGTTTTTAAATGACTCCATACTGTGTTTGTTGCCCTCATTCATTCATAGATGTAATCTAGAAAGATAACGCTGTTGTTCTGGGGATTGGCTGTAAATGTTTTAGACATTGCAGAAGTTTTGACAGCATTGCTGTAGACTGGCATTTCTCTCTGTCACTGTGAAAACATATATGTGCATTTCAGGATGATATTAGTCCTTAAGTTGTTTAGCAAGCATTAGGAGGTACTCTGACTCATCTTGTAATGAATGTGGTGAGTATTTACTCAGACATCCTTGTCAATACTGTATGTATGTCTGGTTAAAAGAGTATTAACTTATGATAGGTGTCCTGTAGTTTTATGTGCATTGACTGCACACATATCTGACATATGAGGCATTGCATCGTTAGTGACCAAATAAAACATTAAGCTTGTAAACTAATACCTGTTTACTTAACCAGTGGAAGGCAAATGTTTTCCAAAGCAACATCATTTCATGGAAGTTTGCCATATTTCACCAGTATGTAGGGAAGGAACAAGTCCCTGGACCTCTTAGCACCTTGGGCGTTTTTAGCACCTCGTTGTCCTAGTGTAGCTGGTACAGGATTATGACCTACTTTGTTGTGGCAGAAAAATGTCCAGACTCCTGTCTCATTAGTGACCACAGTAGAGCTGCTGCTGAAGGACCTCTGGCCCCTCCTGTTAATCAGTAGCAGGGTCTTGACTCAGCAACAGCTGGTACATTTACACCAGTGTGCACAGCCTATCTGGGAAGCAGAGGGCCACAGGAGGGTAGTCTTTCACACCATGAAAAAAAGACAGACATGCCCCAGATTTGTATAAGCCTTTTGTAGCAGTTTTTCCCAGTTTTTCTAGACTGGGAGTTATGTGCACAGTGTTGTGCAGTACGTGACCCCTGCCACAGACTTGGAATCATGCTGATGATCACGCTGATGCCCCGTTGCAATACTTTGGTGCCAAATTCCACCCCACACAAGCCCCTACTGCTTTGCTGTTATGGCTCTTCTGACAAATCTACAAGACCCCAGGGCATCAGTTAAACTCCATGTCTGGTGAAGACAGGTCTCTTACTGTAGGTCTATAAAAAACACTGTCACATCTGGTGGCCAGTTGTGCATTTTAGCTCTTGTTTTAGCCCGTGTTTGCTTATTATTGGGCATGGACAAGGGTGCTGAGAGGGGGGCTAAGAAAGGTGGAAACTGGAGGAGACTTGTGACATTGTTTTGTGCAGGGTATGAATGGTTGGCAGAGGATGGCAAGCAATGTGAAAAAGGATCTCTCTATTAGTGCTCTACCTGCCTGCTAGGATTCAGTGCCTGACATAGATCCTAGGGTACAATGACACCAATGTCTTTGCTATTCTCATGTAACTTTGTTGGAAGATTTGGCTTGTGCCGTTAGCTAGCTTGGATTACAAAATAAGTTTCCGGTGTATATCATAAGCAGCTCATGTCATTAATCTGTCCATCTGTCAATTAGTCTGCCCCTCTCTCTCTCTTTCTCTCTCTCTCTCTCGCTGTCTATTGTACAAGATAAGCCCTCTGTATCCTCCCCTGTGTACTGGCTGCCTGGTAAAGGCATCTAACTGTGCTGTATTGTGGGGTTTGTAAAAGGGGACATGAGGTGAGGGAGGGAGGGCCAGCTGGTGGGAATGTTCTGTGTCATTTGGACTGCTGTAAACCACACCACAGATCTGGCCAGGTGGACAACAGTTCTCTCTCTGTCTCGGACTCTGTAAGAAACCACAAACGGGGCTTGTCTATCGTCAGATCAATCACTTGCTCTCCCTCTCTCTGTCTTTCTCTCTTGTGGTCTTTCTGTGTATGTATGCCCAGATATTTAACATGTATGTATGTATTGTGCTACCATATCTGTTGCATGTGAGATGTGAGATGAGGGGTCTCTGATATAAAGTTCTGTGTACGTATGGCAATGCACAAAAATATTTTACTGTGTGAATTGTTCATAGAGGTGTGTCTGCGTGTGTGTGGTTGTGCTGCACTGTAGTACATATTATAAGCTGTAGTATGGGAAAGAGATGGGTCTGAGGCCAGTGAAGGAAAAGATAAAAAAGATGAAAGGACATGAATGAATGAATACTCCATGGAAAAGGATGAAGGGATAAAGACTTAGAAGTGCTGATAGAGTGATTGGTGAAAAAGTTCTATATTGAATGATCAGAGAGGTGGTGTGGGATTTAAGGAGGTGAAAGCTGAAACTGGAGCTGTGTGAAATGGGCAGTAGGCTGGATCAGAGCTCTGTGCAGAGAAAGAGGTGACTGCAATGGAGTGAGACACCCTTTTAAATCACTCCCACATTGGCATTTGGCACTGCATGAGCCTAATGACTCCAGTGTCCAGAGCTGATACTAGAACTTCAAGGTCATTGGTTGGACATACACTACATTTCATGTTCATGTTGGCTAAACCCCAGTGACATCCCTAAATCCAAGCCCTGAACCCTTGAACACTTAACTGGTATGAATTCATACCTATTAAGTCAGAGAGAGTAAAAGCATAGTGAGAGGCACAAATGTCTGTTTAGTTCCGTGTTCTATTTTCACAAGAGGGAGGGAGGGGAAATCCACCTTTATGCAGACCAGTCAAGCTCTCATACGCTGATATGACAGATCATTGAAAAGTTTATATTGTGACGTAATGTGACACACACACTTATGCAGGCCAGAATTATTCACTATTGCTCCTGCTGTAAGGCATTATGTTGGTCTATCTTGATCAGTATTCAAGGGTCTTTGATTAAGTCTATAAGAGCTTAGGGCTTAGGGTAGCATTGCTGTATTGTTAAAGGTAGTTAGTAGCCTATTTGTGTGTGATTTCCCCTCGCACTAGTAGGGGAGTTTAAAACTGACTCACTTCTTAAAAAGTATGCAAAGGTGCAAAAACCTTACCTACATTACCTGCCAGCAGGCTGATTGGTGTCTCTTGGCGATATGGTAGACAACTGGTACCAATTTGTGAATATTTGTCCTACATTTTTGCAAGAACCACAAAACCTCATAGGTGGATAGTCCCCCAAGTGACCCCCATCTCCATCTGTCTCTCAAAGTATACCTTTATCCCTTATCAACATATAACTTCAAAACATTTTGAATGAAAAAATCTGTAAATTCCTGCATATTGTTATTATAAAGTATCACTATGCAATTGGCAAATCTTACAAACAGAACCCAGAGCTGTGGCACTGATAAAGGCTTGTTAATATTCTACATTCACATCATTCATATCTGCTGCTAAAGCTGTAAAATTGCTTAAACTGTAAAAGATTCCCAAAAAGTATTGTTGTCAAAATATCTGTGTTTGCTCATATCACTTAAATCTCACAAGACATGAGTTGCCTCTCTTTTAGAGCCAAAGGGCATCATAGCTAATTTGTATAAATTGATCAGTTTTCAGCTTTTTAGTCATTCTAGATGCCCAACCTTTGACAGTTGTTGCTTTTGTAGCTCTTGTTGCTTTTGTCAATAAAAGAGAGTTACTTCTTTTGATTTTAGAGCTTTGGTAGGTCTTGGTGTGAACTTACAATAACTCGTATCTCATGGCAATAGTCAGCAATGTAATACTTTCAAAGGTTTTCTTTCATTTCAATGGTGCACTGCAGTATCCTGGATGGCTGGTGAAAACAGTATTTGTGTATCTGATCTTCGCATGACCATAATGTCATCAAAATCATCTGAGGATGATACCTAAACTATTATAGGCCACTACAAAAAAGTGAAATGTTGCCTCAAAGGAACAGCACAACTTTATAAGGAGGTCTGATAAATAAATACATGCCCCTCTATTCCCTGTGAGTACCATGCCCACTTTGGTACCATCAGCCTAGCACAGCATAGTGATTTGAGGTAGATTATACCAGCTAGCCTTAATATCATTCTTTGTCCTATGTACTGTGCTAATGTTCTATACTTTGTCCTATGTACTGTGCTAATGTTCTATACTTTGTCCTATGCACTGTGCTAATGTTCTATACTTTGTCCTATGCACTGTGCTAATGTTCTATAGCTTGTTTCTTCCCTGTCTTTCCCTTTTGACCAAATCATCACTGTCTGAACCCCAGTTTCTTCCCAATGCCCTGAACTCTCAAGTTTTAACTGGCATGAATGGATTTCATGATTACTTGATTAATGCCACTTTTTGAGGGTTCAGGGATTAGGGATTAGGTCTTTGAGGGGGGACTGGGATTCAGATACTTTATCTCCCTTCCTGTGCAGGACAGTGAGAGGGGATGATGTGCAGCTCTCTGAGTCCGAAGCACCTGGCTGGCCCAGGGCTCACAGACATGCAGCAGTACAGCCAGTGGCTGGCAAGCCGCCATGAAGCCAGCCTGCTGCCCATGAAGGAGGACCTGGCACTGTGGCTCACCAACATGCTGGGTAAAGGAAATGCTTCTCAGACACCTATGTGTTTACCCACTGGCATATGCATGCATTCTCATGCTTGCAAAGCATACATACAGATACAGAGACAAACACACACACGCATGCACACATACAATTATTGACACATACACATCATGGGAGAGTGTGCAGACGGATGATAACCAGGATGTCATGTTATTTGCCTGGTTAGTGATATGTCCTGTTCCTCAGTTTGCTTTAAATGGGAATGTGTACACTGCTTGTCTGTCTGTGTGCATCACTGGGTGTGCACATACCACACACATTCTAATTCGTCCACGGGTCAAATAGGGTCATAGACTACATATTTTCTGAAAGCCTAAGGTTTCTACGTAAATGAGATTTAGCATGCATTGAGACATGAACTACACACTTGCATAGTTTTGTAATGTATTTCAGTGGAATTAAAGAGCTTTGAATTACATTGATTTTCAATGGGCAGGCATTCATTGGACTGAAACAATTTCCAATGTTAACATTCAAGTTCACATTCAGCATGGCCAGACCATGTTGGGCGGTGCACTATGACCCTGTTGGGCCCGTGGCCTAATAGGGATGTTGGGGTACATTTTTGTGATGGGCTCATAATGTCTAGTACTGAATATATATAGTACTGAAAACTACCTTAATTTAGGTGTGTTATGATAGTGTCTCTGTTAGACTGGTCAGCCATCATCTCTTTACAAAGATGACAATGACAGTGACATGACACCCACTGAGTGGATCATCTGCTCTGCATACTGGCGTCCTCTTTGTCTAAATTCTAATGTCTGCTGTGAATGTGAATATGTGAATCAATCCACAGCCCTGTTCAAGGACACTCAGTGCTGTTGGTAAGGAAAAGGAACAAGAAACAAGAAACAAGACTCGTTTTTTTTCTGACAGATAGACCTTAAACAACACAGCTATAGGTTGAATCACACTGTATTTCTTTTTTACCTTGCATACATCATCCAATCATGAAGTCAATTAATTCTAATTAAGTCTTTGTGTCTTCAGGGCATAGGGCCTAGGGGGGCATTAGGATTCTGATTCCTTGTGGGTTTAGGGCTTGAGGGTTCAGGGCTTAGTGCTTAGTGGATAGTATTGGGATTTAACCAGTATATTGGTGCTGTTGCTGAGCCTGCATTAGCCATGTTGGTTAATGCCATTTAAGTCTTTTGGTTCAGGTTCAGGGTTTTGTAATGACATTGGGGTTCAGCCAAGATCTTGGTGTCTGTGCTGTGCTGCTCCGGAGCAAGATGTGGGAATTTGCCACAGCTGATCTCAATGTGTGCACACAAAACACAGCAGCAGGGGAGATTGTGGCTTAATTAGAATCTCTTCCCTTAGTGTTTGTAATCTGGAGTTGCTTTGTGTTATGGTTCAGATGCAGTGCAGTCATTCAGAAAGTATTTGGAGGTTTGATGTTCAAAGTAAACCTGCTACAACAAATATGTGAAATGTTAGACATGTGTCTATAATAAAGTTGTAAATACAACTTGGACCATGTGGGAAGCCTTTCTTTTGTGTGAGATCACCACATTAAATTCTATGTGTTTTTTTCCTTTTATATCATTTGTTTGTTTTGGAAATAAGTCTATGAAAACAAACTTGCTTGTAATGCTTTAACACCTTAATTTCTTTCCTCCAAAATTAAATGCTCCGTGGACGGAAATGGCATTTAATTATGTCGCCACGGCAAATTGCAGAAGATGTTGCTTCAGGAGCACAGGTGGGAAGAGTGTAATTTGAATGGCATCTCAGTGCAAATATCAACTTTTGCCAAAATGAGAGACTGCAGCTTTAATGGTCCAGGGACATTAAACAGTGTGAAGCACCACAGGTCAAGTCCAGTTAAATCACTTCATTCATTTCCATTCAAAAACAAGAGCTGACAAAAAGTGCTAATGCTTCAGAGTCAAGACAGACATTGGGGATATGATTCATAGATAAAAGAAGCAAAGGTTTAGGAAATAGAATTCCTCAGCCCTCAAAAAGGCAAGTGGAGAGGGGGCAGCTCTGTCTGGTTCTGCTCTGGTTCTCCATGGCAAAGAACTGGTCATGGAGAAGACAGGAAGAGAAAAAAATAGTGGATTTTTAAAAAGCGAAAAGTGGATGATTAAGGTCGTTCTGCTCAAGTATGGAAAGTGAGTGACTTCAAAAGGGATGTGTTACGTGTTGGCTTTGTTCTTTCTGACAGAACCATGCTTTGGTGCAGTCAAGAGGAGCTTTTCCCCCTCTCAGGACAGAGAGAGGAGAGGAGAGGAAAGGAAATTATTTCATGAAAGGAGAGGAGTGGGGGGTGTGGAGTGGGCAGTGTGGGTCGTGAGGGGCTCCTAGTCTTTTTCTTCCTCTGGGCTCAATTACGACATTTGGAACTCATTAAATTTCATTCACCCCCACCCCCAACACCCCTCCCCCCAAAAAACCCTGACATCCCCCTTCTTGCCTTTTTTAATAAAAACAAAAAAGACTGCATGTAAAAAAAAAAAAATCTGCTCCATTTCTTTCCACAGATACCCCACCACCCCTTCACCCCACGTTCTCCAACCTTCCCCCAACTCCCACTTTCTCTACCACCCCCAGATTCAGTGATCTAACTCTGGAGGAATGGTTTTCTGGAGACCAGGCTCCCTTTTGTGACAGACTCCCGTACTTCCACAGTCTTTGTTGTAGTCTTTGCAGCAGTTCTTTGGCTTGTCTGAGCTACTATGCAAATAAACTATCAGCTGTTTCCTCCTCAGCTGTCACCCATGATGAGGTTTGTTTTTTTGGTTGGCTCATCGGGCCTCCATGTGGTGATATTTGCCCAGAGATTGTGACACTGGGGCTCAGTCTGGGTTCCTGGATAATGGCACTGCACCCTCCCCCCCTCCACACACACACACACACACATACACACAAACTAAAAAGAAGAGGACAATAAACTGTCCCCAAGTTCTTGCCTTTCTAAAGGGACACAGCCCAGCAGTCTTTCACTGTGTCCAAATCAATTAACATTCCCGCACAGACTTGACATTCCAGAAGAGCAAGAATGTGCGCTGCTCCTGAAACCCTTTGGACTAGATTGGACTGCCCTGTCATTCTTTAATCTCGCTTGGAAATACTTTTAGTCAAATTTATGGTGCTATATTTCACTCTTGTGTTTTATACTGTACAGCCACTCATGAAATACCCCACTCCTCTGTTAGCTTTTCACACATGTAAAACTCTCTCTTTTTCTCTCTCTCTCTCTATCTCTCTCTCTCTCTCTTTACCTTTATTTGCTTAATTCTCTCTGTCACTCTTTTCACTCATCTCTCATGCTACCCTTGCTAGGCCAAGAGATCACGGCGGAGAGCTTCATGGATCGTCTGGACAACGGCTACCTGCTTTGCCAGCTGGCTGAGACTTTGCAGGAGAAATTTCGACAGAATGGTGGAGAGGTGGGCAAGGTACCCACTTACACACACACACACACACATACACACACACAAACATACACACACACACACACACGTGTACACACATACACACACACCGACCAACTCCTTTTTCCCACCCCAGATCTTACTCTATCTCTATATTCCTTTCCAGAAACCGGTTTGGGTAGCTCCGCTCGGCAGATGCTCTATGCTGTTTACACGTGAAACGTCTCCTTGGCCAGACTGGCAGCTGGGCTTGTTATTTCTCATTTTATTTCTTTCGGTTTTTATGTGGAGTGAGATTGGATGCAATCCAAAGAGGGATAGAGAAAGAAATAGAGAGAGACAGAGAGAGCGAGTGTCTGTGCCTAGGTCTGACATGTGCATTGAGGAGAGATGATGTTGATGATACGAAGCTAACGCTAACAGCACACTTTCATCTCTCAGTGGCCATGG
Source organism: Tenualosa thibaudeaui (assembly GCA_027481765.1). Lineage (NCBI taxonomy): Eukaryota > Metazoa > Chordata > Actinopteri > Clupeiformes > Clupeidae > Tenualosa > Tenualosa thibaudeaui. Next base: position 15,563,050 of record JAIFZK010000007.1, read on the forward strand.
AATATCTCCTCAAGAATGTCTCCAAGGTGATGACCCTCAGGATTCCTAAGTCAGGAATCAGGTTTCCATGTCGCCATGGAGACGTAATATGTGGGGTAGTAGTGTTGGTTGGGAATATTTGTTTAATTACAGAAGAATGCAGGGAGCAGACAAAACACTGGGCTGTCAGACCAACGACTTCAGCGTTGTTTTTGTTTTTCTAATCTAAGGGGGTGCTGGAGGTGAAGGAACCCCCCTGAGTGAACTGGCAGAGCTGAGGCCTCTTTCAATAAAACAGAAACATTTTCTCCTTATTATTTTTGCAGCAGACTTCAGCCAATAAACCCAGATTTTTACAGCTCATATATATGACAGTCGCAGTCTGTTACCTGTGAACTTAAACTGCAACTGATTGCTTTTGTCTGCTCTGTTTTGTGAACTTAACAGTCCATGGTGGATTAGTCTAGCCATTATTGTTTCTGTCCTCAGCACAAAGCCCTCTGTCTTGTGGTTGGGCACGTCCTACCCAGAATTCCTGGATGAGGGGGTGCCGTTTTGCAAATTGCTGACTGAGCCATTTTAGGTGCAGACAAGGCTAGTGCTAATGATAGCAAAGTTCTGTTTGAACAAGAAGAGTCCCAGACGGGAAAGGCATTAAAACTCAGACTTTTAGCTTTTCTGTGGTAAATTAAGAAAAATACTTCAGCTTGGTTTGGCAAAGACCCAGGCATTTTCAAACCCTAGTAATAGGCCTGTCACCCTCCACCGATTCGGTGCTTTATAACCAGCTCGGCCAATACCTCCCCAAAGCACCGTTAATGCGCCAGGCAAACACATGAAGTGTGAGTGTGTGTTTGTGTGAAAGAGATTGTAGTGCACAAGAGCGAATACATGTATGTATGTGTGAGAGTAAACTTTGTCCTCATCATGCCCTTGTGCCTTGTTGATAAGCTGTGACCATGACACACACATGTTGACCCCTCTCTCCCCTGAGTCCTGTTTTAATGTTGCTGTGTGTGTGTGTGTGTGTGTGTGTGTGTGTGTGTGTATGTGTGTGTTTTAGAGAGAGAGAGAGAAAGATAGTAATACATCCTTCTCTATGCACACATGAAGAAACTAAAGGGTTGTCCGAGGGAGCGTATCCTTGATAAACGTCTACAAGAACTGGTTTGTTGGGCTCCTAACTCAATAGAGACAAATGACCACAGTTTCAGTCGAATGGGCTGGCTGTAAGTTTCTCTTTGTAAGCATGTGTGTGCGTGGTGTGTGTGTGTGTCTGTGTGTGTATTCCCATGTTTGTGCATTCATGCTCTTGTGTAACTGTTAAAGTGGTTTGAAAGAGGATAAGTCCTCTCTGCATCCTCTCCCACAGGCCATAGTTTGTCCGTGCTCTAAACAGATTCAGCTGCTTAGGAGAAGACCTCCCTGTTCTCTCTCTGGGCTCCTGTGAGCCAGGGGTCAAGAGAGATGGTCAGCATGAGGTCAGGGAGGATGAGAAAAGCAGCTGACTCTCGACAACTACTAGAATCAGGGCCCTGGTCTAGCACCAGTAAACAGTGAGCTGTTACTTGAAGCAGTATCACTTTGCTTTTCATATCAAGACAGATCAAGAGATCCTCAGATACTGGTGATACTGGCTGTCAGTAAAGCTTAAGGAACAGCTTAGTGTGCAATGATGATTAATTGATTAATATTTAAAGGCTTGCCCACAATTTCCACAATACTTATATTACGTACATTTACTATGGTTATAAGTTCACGAAGTCAAAAAAAAGGAAAGTCTCTCAAAAATATGATTTAGGTAAAAATGTCCCCTTCTTTTGACATTTTCAAGGTACTTTTGGTTGTTTTTTTACTTTATTAGATAGAACAATGAAAAAATAACAGGAAATGAGTAGGAGGGGCACATCAGGAATGGAATGAGGAAATGACCTTAAGTTGGGCTGTCCTCATTTGCTGTTGTTTTGGATGAGACACCAACACCACTCTGTTATGACTCCTCCAGTGGTACCTTAAATGAGCTTGTGATTGTTGACACAGTTGTTCATACTTTATGCTGGTGTAGACATGGCCGTTCTCACGAGGACAAATAATGTTTAAGGCGTTCAGAGGCGGCATCACGTGAGCAGCTCTGGCAGCAGCAGATGTGATGGTGATGCTGTGATGTGTGATTCCAGACCCAGACTGGGCCTGTTCTGGAGTCAGCTGTTGTTGTTGTTGTTGTGGCAGTGGTTCTGTGAAGAGTGGAGAAACCCACATCATTATGACCCAGCCCAAACCCTAGTGAGCAGAAGGCTCACAGCTGGTTCCCTGGTCATAAATAACAAGCATAAAACAATAAGATAACAAGCGTGGGAGAGCATGTCAGGATCACTTAGCATGAGTGTGTGCATGTGTGTGTGAGAGACAGACCCAAAGAGAGTGAACATGTGCGAGTGTTTGTGTGACTGTGTAATGAGCCCGTAGGTCTGCTGATCACCCTGTGATGTAGATGGAGAGTTTGTTAACCACGCTCATGGGAACAGCTAGAGAATGAGAGAGAGAAAGAGAGAGAAAGGAGGAGGAGGAGAGGACAGAGTGAAATGAAATAAAGGAGAGTATTGATCAATCAGTGTGCTGGTTAGAAAGTGAGAGAGAGAGAGAGATGGGTAGAGATAGGGATGCTTTGATGTTTATGCCCATAAAGGGTTTATTGGGTGCAAATAGACATTGCAGGCAAAGTCTTTCAGAAATGGAGTTTTGGAAAAGCCGATGATGAGATGATGGCATGTTGTGTTAAGACCTTGTGACCTGGACTGCTGTTATACGCTGTATTAGTTTCCAACTTTCCACTGTATTGATCAGGAGTTAGAAACTCACTTCACTCAGACCCACACACATACCAGAGAGGCAGACTGGACACGTGCACACACACACTCTCTGTCGCACATACCCCCCCACACACACAAACACACTCTCTGTCACACATACCCACACACACACACAAACACTGACACACATACTCTCTCTCTCTCTCACACACACACACATACACACAATTGAATGATCATTCATATTCCCCAAGAGCTTACTCTCCTCTCTCAGTATGGTATAACAGACAAAAATGACCCACATGAAAAAAAAACCCTTTGATTATTATCCTGCCTGTCTTGAAGGGGCCGGCATCCTGCCTGTCTTGAAGCAAGTTCACACCAGCAACCACGACAAGCAGCGGCAGCAGAAACAGCAGCAGGACAGGAAAGCCTTGAGACACTTCCAGCATAGAAAGGGAAGCCGTGTCACGCCACTGCCGACAGTGTCACATTCCAGCCATCAGGCAGCACAAAAGGCCCTGTCCGTGCCTGTCAAGCTTGCCGCTGTTGACAACGGCGTAATTGGTATGCTCTTGTTTGGGCTCTCGTGTAATGAGTCGCTGTAGTTCATTAGCGTCCACAAAGGGTCAAGGTGTGCAAATACTATCGGCACAAGCACTAATGAACCAAACAGGCCTAATTGATCCCCCACAAGAGGGGACAGAACGGGCCTAGCAGATGTTAGCGATCTATTTCGGGGCGGTGGGCCAGTGCAAGCAGATGAGTGGGCATCAAGACTGGCACTGGGGGAGCAGCATTGGCATGCGGGCAATGGGGGAAGTGGCAGCAGAATGAGGGTTGACAGGCAGCCAGGGGCCGGCACACTAGAGGAGAAGAGAGGGAAAAGGAGGGGGGGAAAATCCCAACAAAAGAATGCATTTTTCCAGAATGACTTCACTGCACCTTTGCCTGGGCCGAGACACACACTTCCTCCGTGAAAGAACGCTGACGCACATAAATCTCCCCCACACAGTGTGTGTGCCTGTGCCTGTGCCTGTGTGTGTGTGTGTGTGTGTGTGTGTGTGTGTGTGTGTGTGTGTGTGTGTGTGTGTGTGTGTTATTTGATCCTGGTGATTCCTGACAGTCTGGTAAAATGTCCAGCCACATCAATGTGCCTGACATTTCTCATATTGATCTGTGACTGGGAAAAAGCCACTGGAACACTCCAGCAGATGAGTTAAGGGGAAGGGGTGGAGGGGAGGGAGTGGGAGTGAAGCTTGATTTCATTTGCACTCTGTCTAATATTGAAAAAGTGAAGCTAATATAACAAATGTCAAACAAATATAGCGTTGTGAGCATAATTTTCTGATTCTGAATTACTTTTAGAAAGTGTCAAGCAGACTTTTATGTCTTTGTCAGTGTGCTGTTCTGAGCACACTGAACCAGATCCCTAGCAACTTACACACCTTAAAGTACTGAATCTTGAATCTTTCCTTCTGAATTTTCTTCAGACGTCAGAAAAAGCTGTTCTACTGAAGATGATTTTGTCTAATGATGAAGCTCCTCTCACAGACTGTGGTACTCCATCATGTGAGCTACTCCCATGTTCACAGTGAATCTGCATTGCCTTTGACTGACAGCTGTGTTCTTCTCTCCCCTTAGGCCGTCCCCAACCGTAAGATCCCCTGTCGTGCCAGCGCACCCTCGGGCTCCTTCTTCGCCAGAGACAACACTGCCAACTTCCTGGCCTGGTGTCGGGAGGTGGGAGTGGGTGAGACGTGCCTGTTTGAGTCTGATGGACTGGGTGAGTGTCAATAATCACTGTGAAACAATTCAGTTTTCATATAAAAATTCTAATATGAAAGCACCACTGGTATCTCACTTGAATAGTGTTGGTATGACTACCCCCTCCCCATCTGAACTGAAAAAGCCTTTTGGATGAGTGAAACATCTTCAAGCTCCAAAAAGAAGTCAAGTTGCCTACAACTTAGCACTTATGACCTGGATGAAATAGAACCTTCACAGACATATGCCCCATCACTGTATAATCCTGACTCATGTTTCTACATTTAAAAGGTTTAAGGTAAACACTAGTTTCACGCCCAGGCCGCAGGGCTGTGGCTCTTCCCAGCTGGGCTGCTGCACTGTCATAAAGGCCAAACTGCCTGTTGTGTTAAGGCAGGGGTGTTAAGGGCTCTGCTGCTCCCTAATGAAACAGGTTGTACAGGAGCTCTGCTCCAGTCCTCTGACCTCCTCTTGTCCTCATCCCCTCCTCTGTCTCCCTGCCACCCTGTCTGTCTGTCTGTCTGTCTGTCTGGGGCCCTACAAATGCCAGCTGAGCACAGATACATGGGAAGAAAGGTCAATGAATGCAAATTCAGATGTCTTCTCCCTCTCTTCGTGTCTCATTCACTCTCTCTATTTCCCTCTTTCTCTCTCTGTGTCTGTCTCTTGCTCTCTTTCTCTCTCTTCAGCACTCTCTCCAGCTCTGTCTCACCCACACTCACTTTCTTTGTATTTCTTTCTATCGCACACACACACACACACACACACACACACACACATTGCTCTTCCATTCCTTAAAAGAACAGCTTGCTCTTCTCTTTCACAACAGAGAAAAGGTCCATTCAAAAAGACCTTTAAATCTCAGCATATCTAGCTTTGGGTGGAGTGCTATGCAAGAACTATCTCCTAACAAAGGTTATGAAGGGATAAGTGTACAATGTGGATATTGTGTGGTGGTGTTGTAATCTAGATAATCCACAGCAATCAGATATTTGGGCTTTGCCAGAATCTCCATTAATAAATTCTCCAGAGGTCTCTTGCACATCCAAGTAGACCAGGTAATTTTCCATCCGGGGCAAAAGCTGACTGGATTCAGAGGCAGGCTACATTCAAACAGTCCAAACATAAAGATCAAAGCCACAAACATGTTTTTTTGCAATAACAAGAAAATAGAGCAAACACATATTGCGTCATTATGCAAATATATGAAAATATTTTCAGACATTTGCAATGGCAATGGCTCCGCTCAGTGATCCCAGCAATAGACCTTAACTACTGTGGGGTAATCACAACTGCCTATGGCAAATGATTGCAATAAAGATAAGGTCTTTATCTGTGTATTATTCTTTTTAAATAGTGCTCAGTAATTTTGAATCTGATAACCTTTTTTGCATGTCTAATAACAAGTAGTTCAAATATGTGGCATTTAATGTTGGCTTCATAGTGATTTTGTCCCTGCGAAGATGTCTCTAAGAGCAGAGCCTTCTCTCAGTATCCCATAAGCTTATCAGAACTTCTTCTGAATGACTCCCATTGTACTCCACGAAACAGCAGCTGATGTTGGACAAGCTGGTCATCTCACGTTCTCATTCTTTCACTTTCTCTCACTCTCTCTCTCTCTCTCTCTCTCTCTCTCACTCTCTCAGAACAGACCTGATTAACCTGTCTCTTTTATTCTGCCTCAGCCACTTCATCGTTAGCATTCTGGTTCTCTGGGCACTCTCTCTTTCCTTCTCTGTCTTGAACACCATGTTCATTTGAGACTCACACTAAGTGCATCACTCCCCTCCTCCCCCACCCCTTTCTCTGTCTCTCTCTCTCTCTCTCTCTCTCTCTCTCTCTCCCTCTCACATACACACACACACACACACACAAACACACAGACTTTCCCATCTTTCCTGTTGTAGATCCCTGAATTTCCTGTCTCTCTCCTCCACAGAGGTGCCCTTATCATCTGCTTCTTTCTCGTCAGCAGCCATGTATTTGCGGAGAACACGGCCCATCAGACTGTCTTGGAGAGGAGGGGGTGGTTTTGGTGGTGGGAGAATGAGAGGAAGAGGGTTGGGAAAGATACCCATGTAACCACTAGGAGGTGTGTGTGTGTGTGTGTGTGTGTGTGTGTGTGTGTGTGTGTGTGTGTGTGTGAGAGAGAGAGAGATAGGGGGGGGTTGTTATAGATACAGTGTGAGATATGAAGGGAACAGGGAAACAGCTGCACAGCAAGTAGGGCTTACTAAGAGACTGTCAGGGTTAGAGAGAGGGAGAGAGAGAGAGAAAGAGAGAGAGAGAAGACTGAGAGTCTGTGAAAGTAGGACAGGACCATGGAACTGATTTTCTCTGATGGCTTAGAAAATTCTTGTTCCCCTCCACGCATGTCTCTCCCTGCTCTCTCTCT